>CAKAEH010001450.1:0-59706 GCA_916381525.1 Cercopithifilaria johnstoni
GGTAGAGATGTATCCCATGCAAAAAGAAATGTTAAAGGGTTGATTGTGATGGTGATATTCCATTCAATTGAACTGATTTTCTTATTTCAGACGTGCTGCAAAATGAGCCTAATTTAGTCTCGGAGAGGTAATTATTTCTCCCAGCCACTCCATTTCATGATTTGTTAAACCTTAGCCACATCTTTTAATATAATGATTTAGGTTCGTCTCTATTCTACTAATTTTATTCATCTTCTATCATTCCTTTCTTACCGATATCAAGAAATACAGCATTCATTGACAGCAACTAAACATCGTCAAACGTAGCAAAAAATAAATAACGAAATGGAGTGTAACTTGATTTGCATTGGAAGGAATCATATAAGATTCTTCCTCTAAAATTTTTATAACAGTATAACAGATTGTCACGTTCCTATCTAACAATTATTCATGTATAAATTTAACCGTAACATTCAGCAATCCAATTTGTCACTTCATAAGCGACCACTTCTCCGTGATTTAAGACAAAAGCATGCTCGCACTTCTTGTTATCAATTGTGACTATATCTAAAATTATAACTGTATCATAAAAATCTGTCATCATTCAAAACTCAAAATATTCGAGCGTCAATCAGTTTTCACAAAATACGTCCCATGAAATCACCTGCTGGTAAAACTTTCGGTAATCTTACACACTAACATAACCATTTCTTTGCAAATAATGAAACTTCATATTATTCTAGAGATACCTTTTCCAAGCCTTTTTTGCATTTCTAGGCTATAACACAACGGACTCCACTGATCCACAGTTCCATATAGAAAACGGCACCGATCACTGTAGCGCAGAAGAGATTCATCTAAGTTCGAAACCTGAAATCAATATAACTACACCACTTTTTCGGTTTAAATTAAAACTAAACACGAATTTAAACTTTCAGGGTTAAAAAATACAATTCTTGTGCTCAAACCGTAAGTAATTCGTCCACTGCCATGAAAATAATATTTCGAATGACGTCCACATCGATAATTTCAATGGCACTTTGTAGTATGCAAGGTGGAAAGCAGTCACCATGATTTGTCATAAGAAAGGTACAGATGCGCCCTTTCACAGAATTAGGCAAATATCGCAGCCACGATAACGCTATTTGTAAAACACCATCCCACTTACGGAACTTCTATAAAATATTGAAACTATCGCATTCTCCTTCAATATTTTGACTGATATCTATAACTATCACTATGAATAATTTCAGCTCAAAAAAGAACCGAAAAATGAAAAAATAAAATTTTTTATAAATTAATAAAATTATTCCTAGATTTTCGATAATACGCTCCAGTATTAATTTCTTAAAAACCAACCTTTAGCCATGGTAAAAGACGTTCACCATTTGGTGATTCTGCCATACGTTCAATAGTGGGAAACAAAGCTATACAACGAATAACATTGAATTCATGCTTCAGCAAATCAGGTAATATCCTAAAATTGACAGATTTCCACTTTCACGGTGAAAATATTAACTCCTTGTCGATGTAGAGAAAGATATATTTGATCGATTACGTCATCATTTGATAGGATCTAGCATAATATGTGGAAAAATTAGAGCATATTGTTACATTTCACGCATTACAACAATGAAGCCTATGAAATCTCAAGAAATGTGTTATGAATATGGCCGAAAATAAGTGCAATTGACAAAAAATAAATAAAATGTCAACCTTAACATGAGGTAAGAACCAATAGAATGCCCAATGAGAATGAGTTTTGTTCTTTTAGCTAAATACTGAAGGCAAAAATTGAATTTATGTTTAATCTGATCAGACAATGAAATACGATCTAAAAAGGAATGAAAACAAATTGAACAAGGAGAAGAAACACCACTGATGAAGTTATCTCTTATTTAAATAAAGGTTTAGTAATAAAATTTGAGTTCTAAAACTTTTCTAGCAATTGCAAATTTAACAACTACAATGAATGACTTTCATACAGACCAATGCTTAATGACTACTCTATTCAATAGCCATCGTACTACTGAAACCTATCTTAAATGTTCAAATTACAGTTGACTTATCTTAAAAATAATGACAGTACCGCTGCAGTTAGAACTGCTCATTTCCGAGTACTCTCGAGGCATCGGGACATGATTCAGATGAGATATCGTGCAGAATAAAGAATTTCCTTCTGATATTCTTAAAATCTTGCTCAAAACCAACTGCCCAAAATGGTCATAGAACTGTTCATTTCCAGGATTACCTACATAATGATATGCGAATAAGACAGCACGCTATTCAAAGCTATTTCTGCAACCAGAAATGTAAAATATTTTTACATACTCTAAATGAGTATAGTTCAATATAATGAAATCATGATACGTAATATTTCAAGAAATATTAGGTTAAAATACTTCATAGAAAAGATACAAGTACATCTAATCCAGTGAACACCAATTATACATCAAATACTTTCACTGAAAAATATCAGATTGTATACCACATAAATTTGACTATTTCAAATTGAATCAGTACCTTTTACACGGCTCTAAATGAAAGAAAAGATTGTCGATTGCTAACTGAAATGATTGGTGTTGTTAGTCATCATTAAACGATAAAAAAGCACACCAACCTGGAATCATTAGAATAATCAAGCCAGTAAAATTAGATAACAGCATTACCGGGTCGTATTTCAGTCCATTACCCAAAAATGAAACGCGAGTGAACCTTCCTGCCACTGGTAGCCAACTGACTATTCGCCAGATTCCTTTTCCCGTCTCCATTCAATTCGCAGATTAATTTATTCCAGTTCCATTATCTAATACAGAAAAAAACCGAACCTGCGAGATGGAACATTTTAAAATAGTTTTATTGAAATCAAATCTTAAAATACATTAAAATATCATTTCTGTTTTAGCACTGATGGACAAAAACGATTTTAATAGGACATACAAACCACTTTTAGTAGTACTGGGAACTACCTTAACAACATCGCTCGCTAATGGTATAAGGTGAAAAAGTAATGGTGAAACTAAGAGCTGTTACGAAACATGCGGGAGAATAATTTACGACTCAAAAAGAAAATTCACGAAAGATAAGAATGTAAGGTAAGATGCAAAAGAGTGACGAAAACTGCAAGATATCAGCGCAAGCCAATAAGATGATTTTACAGAGACATTAAAGCTTCTTTTGGAAACAACCGATATGTAGGGATTTGAGACTATAGTCAATCAGATTATTCTTGAAACTTCGAGAAATATAGAAATCTTCCATCGGATTTCAGTATGATTTTGACATTTACTCCTAATTGACGACAAGTGCGAGTGTGCTTTCTTGTTTAAGTAACGAGAAAAAAATATGTTTATTGACCCAAAAAAAATTCGTAAAATGGAAACAATTTAAAGACAAACAAAACGTTGCGCAAACAGAAGAAGAATAGAAGGAAGGCCATGACTCACACGACTTTATCAGTAAATAGGCGTAAATCGTTTCCATATCTTACTAAGTTCCACAGCTTTAGTACCGTTCCAGAAAACCCTCAGGCTCCTTTAATTTTTAAGACTATTTAGTCATCCTAAGCTTCATGGTTCCACTTCTATAATTTACCTAGTGCTTGAAGTCAGCGAATACAGAAACAAAATCAGAAAATTTTAAGTGAAATTCAACAATAAAATTCCCCAATTTTCGGAAAAAAAATCGGAAAATCTATTCTAGTACTATTCTAAACGTTTAGTGAATACGGCGGAGCTTCAAAAGTCGAAATGGTTCGAAGAAGAGAGATAACCGCGGCGAAGCATGACTGGTATTTTTGAATCCACCTTCAATTTTTTAAAATTCTAGAAAAAGATGTCATGCAAAGTAAAAATTAGTTTCCATTCTGCTCACAGTGGTCCATCCTTTTTGGCACTTCTCCAAAGACTAGCAACAGCATTATTGGAAAGACGATGTATCGAGCATAGAAGCAAGGCTCTGGACAATATTATCTGCAAGCATTTCATTCACCGTTTCACCTAAATGCCGCTTTGGATCTTGTTTCCCCACATTTTTTACAGCAAGCTGCTCTTCCGTCATTTTTTCCTGCTCTTCGAGATCCTGAAGTGAGAAGATACAATTTTGTACGCTGTATTAAATAAGTGAAGAAAAATTGTGACATGATAACCATGCAATGAAAGAAACAAACTTTTTTGTAAAGCTTTGCCAATTTCAACATTTTTTGCATGGATGCTTGGTTTCTATCACAGTGAACAGAGAAGTGTTCCAGACCAAGAGAATCCATCCAGGTTTGTTTATTTAGATTCAACAACATCTAAAAGGAACCAAGATTACTGAGAGATTTTGCTTGATGCCATAATTGTCAGCTTTAAGACATGAAATGCAAATAAGACATTTACGATTGGCAACACTGAACTCCATTAAATGGTAAATAATATACCTTCTGTTCAAGCTCGTGAGTGCGATAATTGATTGGAATTGAATAATAGTGCCGATTGAGACCATGAATTAATGCTTGAATAGATGGTTTTTGTAAATGCCCAAGATTTGAAGTGGTTTGACGCGGTTCTTGATTAAGTGCTATAGATTGCGGGTTAATCGTTCGAAATGCATCAATTACTACCTGAATTCATTAATCCAAAGCAGGATAATTCTCGAATCCGAAAATAATTCTCGAAGGACATGGATACAAGTGTTAAAATGAACCAACTGAACAAACCTTTCCTTTAACAGACTGAATTGGATCGACCACCACAGCAACCGCTCTGTCTGAAAGAGCTTCAAAGCTCTGTTGCGTATTAATATCGACACCTGATAACCAACAGCCGAATCCTGGATGTGAATGGTACCAGCCAACAACCATTTCAGGTCGTCCCGCTTGCTTCAGCATGTCTAGCATTTTGGCTTGAAAAACTGGATCTACTGCTTCTACTGACACTCCCTGTAATTACTGATAGCATTTGTGTGTTAATGCGAAGTAAAAACCAAACAAAAAAAACCAGCCCAATAAAGAAATATAAGGCTTTAGATTAATTCTAACACATGGAAGAAATCTCATCATTATAAATACAGTGAAACCTGACAGTTTGAAATAAGTTTGAAATAATTACTGTGCCAGATTGAGGCATCGCAAATACATCGATAACGTTCACCGTATATTCATCCACAAATTCCCCCAGCATTAAACCCATAACCTGAAAATTTCTATTATCATTAATATTCGTTTCCTTCTACCATCCTCTTACTGTAGTAAATGGAGAAATGTACAAGGATTAGATGTACCTCCATAGGTACACCTGCACGACCATGTTTCAACATTTTGAGTAAAGCCAATGACGATATGTAGACTGTTTCAGATGTGTCTACTTGACTGCTATCTACTGGACTGGCATTTCCAAACTGAAAACCATATAATTATGAGTATTAAGTATGATATAATTAAGTATGACGGATCATAACCTAAGAAGACACAAGAACTTTCTTTTGCTAAACAATATATCCATTTTTCTTCAACATTACGAAAATGATCAATTTCTCCTCCACCTTTCCTTTCCTCTGCTACCTTTATCACTTGAGTCTTTATCACAGTAAATTTAAAATGCTTTCAAGAAATCAAATTATCAAGTCCATTTAAATTCACCCTCTACGACTAATTCAACAGTATTTAACCTGAGAGCCACTGAGACCACCAAGACCACCGAGTCGTAGAAACCGTTCCATTGTAATGCCCGTCCCTGTAATTAACGCATGCAATAGCTATTTCATTATCATATACATACGCCACATCCTCGCACGTCTACAACATACTTAACACGAAACCATCAAAGCAATGAAAAAGAGAGATAAACCAATCTCAATTTCCTGGGATATTTAAGAACCGAGATAACCAGAATATCCCTCATAGAAATGTATATACCTCATCCTTCTTTAATCTTGCTTTTACTGGTGGGGATTTTTACAAAACACTAAGTGAAACAGCTTAAGAAAAAGAATGAAAGAAGAGAGAGGGAAAGAGAACAAAAACAAAGAAAGGAGGAGGAGAGATCGAGAGAAAGAGGAGAAAGAAACTACTTTACTTCCTGCATCTGATATCCAAATTCATATAATCTTCTTTCTCCGACGGAAACATGTTAGGTTGTTTCGCCGCGAAGAACTGCGACCATCGAACCATTGTGAAAACCAAGGGATCAATTTTTGTATTACCTGATGAAATGTAGGAATTCCTTCAGAGTCACGTTACGAGATATTGTAATATAGAAAGACATACTGAACATAGGTTAATTTTGTATAAAGCGGAAAATGACATACTGGATATTTTAGAAGAATGTTAAGCAATCTGAGTGTAACTTATAGTCAATTTAGTCATGAACACATCAATTAAATGAAATATGTAAAAGTAAAACAACACAATATATTAATAATATAAGAACCACGTTATTGGAATCAAGCTGAATAATTATTGTAAGATTTTAATCACTATTGCTATTACGGTATGTATAAAGATTCATTGGTTATATTTTTTTTAATTTTTTTATACAATTTTTATATTTTGCTAGATTTTTCTATACATTTTTCAATCATCTCTCACCTGTAAGTGAATTTTATTGTTAACGTTGAAAACTTTTGTGAGTACGCTTGTATAGAATAGTAGAACTTGCGACATTAAGCGCATGTCGCTAATTAGATCATCTGTCATAAATTGTAAATTGACCGAACTATTTATTGATCCGTAGTTAACGTAGACAAATTTAAGTGCCCAAACATTGTATGCGGGAGAATATCGATAGTAAAAACCGATATAGTAGATACAGTAACTAACATATATATTGAATCATTTGCTGATATGCATATTTCAATCACCTACATGTATTATATTTTTTTTACATTGAATCTTTTTCAGAGCACAATATCTCTTCTATCAATCTTACGTGCTTTTACTGTTGCTTAATTGAAAACTTTCAATCAAGAATACTAAGTAAGAAAAATTTAACCGAAGCGTTTTGTGGAAGATATTGAAGGAAAAATTACTTTTTCTTTCAGTAATTTTTCCTTCAGTATTTTCATATAAACGCTTCAGTTGAATTTTTCTTACTTAACAAAAATATTTTCATGGGATACTTTCATACGAATACATTTACTTTCAAAGTATTTTGCATGTCAATATTTCGACCAATTCATCAAAAAAGATCAAAAATCAATGAAAAATATAAGAGTAAGTAGGAAATCCTGCTCTACACATTTTATTTTCCATCGAAGTTTGTTAGTACAAATCATTTCTGTAAAACACCATTCATCGAAGTCAGACCAAGTTGTCATCATCTCCATGTTACCGGAAGGTAAACAATCTATCAATGATACTGTTTCAATTCTGCTTCGCTGTGCCGTAATAGTCTTTTTCAAATTTTATCCATTCTCGCGACATTCTCATTGATCTCTGTCGTTTCCTCACATACATATCGTCACTTTCAATCTCGATTACTTCACTAACTCTCATTCTCTCAGCAGAAAAATTTTTTGCTCGTCTTCTGATAACATATAATGATTTTGAATTCGAGCACATTCAAAATATCAATAGACTTTAAATTAAGTTAACTTTATTTCTTCTGAGCTCATTTGAAGTTAGCTTCATCTCTCGTTATCTTATTCGAAGCTGCTTTATATCTTATACTCTTGTTCATAGTAATAAAACGAAATTAAAATATCACATATGTCTATTGTAAAAAGTGAAAGAAGATGAATCTTCCTGAAGGAATCTTCTTTCTCTCCCTGGAACCTATCACTATCCGGCTAAAGATACTTCTAGTTTCTCGCATATAAGCAGTTCGATTTTTTTTTGTATTATTAGGGTTAAATTACGATGAGTGATCGCAAATCGTTTCTGAATTCATCTATTTAATATTTCAATTTTCAGATTCATTACGAGTGATTAATAAATGATATGCACTGGAAAGTTACAACAATCCTTATTTGTGCATACGGAATAGTGAAGGAATTCCGACCAGCTACGCCTTTCCTCACTCCGTACCTCGTCTCATCCTTTAAGAACTTCACTGATGTCGAATTGTATAGTGAAATTTATCCATTTTGGACATACTCATATTTGTTGTTTTTAGTACGTTTTTCATTTCTTTCCATCAATTTCCATTCTTTTCAAATCTGAATTGATTCAAACTATTTGATTCTAAATTTAAACTTTTATTTTTTTTGCTTTAACATCTGATTTAACATCTGAAAAAATGAAACGTATAAAGTTGATTTAAATTTATTATCTTGCAGGTGCCAATATTTTTCTTGACTGATATTTTACGTTATAAGCCGATTATCGTATTGGAAGCACTTAGTTTATGTGGCACCTGGGCGCTGCTGCTATGGGGTAAAACTGTATGGCATATGCAGATTATGCAAATAATTTTTGGTATATTATTTTATATTTGTTGCAAATACCTTACCCCATGTTTTTTTCACTCATAATATTTATTCAATAAATTAACAATTCGTTCCTCTCAATACATTTGTCGGGAAGTTTTGAGTTGGGATGGCTTAATTAATGATATACATTAAGGGAAATTTATTAATTTGTTTCCTCCTTAACAATTTCGCCTTTCTTATTTGATTACCACCATAACTTTAACTGATTAGCTCAGCATCATCCATAATACTGCTGCGAAAAATCAATTCATCCAATAAGCGAAAACTTCAACGATGTTCAAGAAAAAAGGAATTCTAACAATATTAAAAGAGAGAAGTGTAACAGCTACTGCATTCGTAGAATTATTGGATCGCCATTACGATCGTCTCAGTTGATCCATGGCTGCTTTTTCAGATATAATTCTTAGTTCTGTTATTGATTGTGTTCACTCAATTGCTGGTCGATAGATGCAGCTACTACTGCTAGACATATGGATGATGATGACCCTTCCATAATAGTCGGTCTAAAAAAATGAATCCATAATGACTATATCCTTTTCTTTTGACTGACTCTTTACCGCATAAATCACTAAAAACATTGCAAATTATATAAACGGTTAGTTATAGACAATTTCCTATCTACACTAGTAGATAAATATTTTTAAGCTAAAAAATTCGTCTAAATCAGGATTTCAATGATCGTACATCTATGTACAAATCAAATCATGGAATGCGCATGCTAAAAGCAAAGAGCTAATTGGAATGGTTAAACCTACCTTGTACTGAAAACATTTTTACCAGTCATCGAAAATCAAAATGCATTATGTTATTACAGGATTATCATCGGCTGCCGAAATAGCTTATTACTCGTATTTGTATGCGGTGGTTAACCAAAAACATTATAAACTCATCACATCTTATATACGTGCTGCTGCTTTGGTTGGAAAATTTTTTGCCTTTGGTCTTGCTCAGTTCCTTATATCGTTTCAGTATGGATCATACTTCCTTTTAAATCAGGTAAATATTCCTTTTAATTTACTCTTTAATTTTTCTCTTATAGATAGATTACTACTCCTTTCAATAGTGAAGTGTCTTTCCCATCATTTAAAATGCGAAACTTTATAATTTTTCACAAAATGCTTTTAATTAAAATTACTTTAATATTAGGTTAAATTTAACTTTGTTATTACTTTAATATTGCCAACTTTTTTTATCACAAAAAAACTTTTTAATTTACTCTTTAGCATATTGCCACTAAACTACCTTCCAACTTTTTTACTTGGTGCTTTTCCCATTGTTTTGAGTGCATTAGAAATATTAACCTCAGTAAGTTAGAATGTGAACTTCTCTTTTGTAAAATACTAAATTTAATTCGAAAATTTGGATTGCTCCTTTTTTCTTGAAATATTTGAAGATAAAGAGAAAAGTTGCAAATCCAACAAGAGATGAAAAGTAATGTGTACTTTTTGGTTGACCGCTGCATTTATTTACTTTTATATTTTCAGGATAATGTGTGTTTTGATCAACTGTATAATTATTTTTATAGATATCATTCGGTTCAGTTTGTATAGTTCTTGGAATTGCTATCATTCTTCCATCGATACCACCCAAGTTAAGTGTTAATAAAATCGTTGAAATTGATGAAGATACGCCTAAACGTTCCCATGGCTCAACAGATTATGAAAACGGATTGCAAAATAATGAAAGAAGTTTTAAGGAAAAGTATGCGTAAGAAAAGTGATATGTACCCTATTCATTTCATGCATTATAGTTTATCTTATTTCACTACTTCACTTCAACTTATCTCTGACTTTATCATTTTTTTCTCCAATAACTTTTAGCTAGTTCCAATAATATTTCGAACATTGTTTTTTTTTTTCACCTTCTCCTGCTCATTAAGACACTTTCTTCTAATGCATTTTTTTACGTCGCCTTGATCTGAATTGTTCCAGAGAGGCTCTGAATGCTAACGCAGCAAATATTGACCATGGAGCTATTATTTATTTTCGAACGATTTGGCATCATTTCAAAATTTTCAAACGCAATAAGATTGTTTTGAAATGGAGCATTTGGTGGGCGCTAACTAGCTGCGGTATTTTTCAGGTCACATTTTTTTAATATTTATTTTATTGTAATCAGTGATTAAAAAATGACCCAGAAAGCTTCATAATTTTGTTTAAAAATCATTTGTTTCATTTGGAACTTCTTTGAGTATATTTAATTCTGCTGAAGCTTTTATTTAAGGTTATGAACTATGTACAAACATTATGGGCTGTAATGCAAACATATTCTGATGCATACAATGGTATCACCGAATGTGCCAATACCTTAATCGGTATATTTACAGGCTTGCATTAGGCCCCTTTCTCCTTCATTAGTTCAATTATCACGTTTTTTGATCTCTATTAGTTCAATTATCACGTCTTTTGACTACACTTGCATTAAGCAAATTGGAGCGCTTGATAGTTGATGTGAGAATAAATGACATGGAAGATTTAATTTTCTAATAGGTTGATAAGTTTGTTTTTAAGCTTTTTTTTATCACTGATTTTGTTCACAGGAGCATTTATCAGCTTTTTGGTACAGTATATGAATGTGAATTGGTCAAAACGGGGTGAACACGTACTGCTAGTGACGTCAGCGTTTATCGCTGTCTTTCTTGTTATCATGGCTCAAACCAAAATTATTTATATTACTTATGTGCTTTATGTTGCTGTGATAACTATTTATCACCTTCTAATAACGGCTGCAAGGTCAGTTTTATCTATTATTATTATGAAGAAACCGTATTCAAATATTCAATTTGATTTTATTCGCTAGGTACATTACCGATATTTGAAGCAATTTGATATACCGAATAATTTGTTTGATTTGTTCCGGGTTACTTTGTTCTGAAAGAGTTTTTTCTCGCTCAAAATGTTTTAACACCACAATTTGTAATTTCACTTTGCAATAATTATTACTCCTATTTGTATAAACAGCTATTTTAAAGTAACTATTCGATTAATTTGGTGTAAGAAAGAATATATTTAAAGTCAAATTTATATTCGATGTAATTTTGTAAATATATTCAAATCACAGTTTTCAATTTAGTGTGAACATAGCAACACAATTAGATTCTGCAAGCTATGGACTGATATTTGGTTGGGATACCTTTCTAGCGTTGTTTTTACAAACCATCCTTACGTTTGCAGTGGCGGACAAACACGGATTCTCTTTATCAATCCGAACTCAGGTTTTTTCATTTATATTTTTAATTAGCAGATCATTCACTATCATTTGGTTGAAATACCTTTTTTTCTATTTTCCTAATATCAAGTGATATATTCAAGAAATAGGATATTCTTTAGCTGTGAGTCAGAGGAATAAGGTATTTAAAAAATGGAAACCATTTAGATAGATTTAATAGACATGTAATGAAATGGAATAAATTAATTCAGTGTATATAAATGAGCTTTTACTAATCCTTGTAATTAAACGGAATAGTTGCCAGAGATATATAAACATACATTTTAGTTCATCGTTTATGGGTTTTATTTTGCCCTGATTGCTATAGTGTTTACCCTGATACTGTGCTACAAATTCATGAAACATAAATGTTGCCGGCGTTCCGTGTGATATTTACTGGATATTTACTCGATTACATTACCTCTAATATGCTTATTCATTCATTTTATCGATTTTTGTTTGCAGGATTTTTCTCATATACGCATCCGATCTAAGTTGAATTTATTGATACTAATCAAGTTGAAAAAAAAAACCATAAATTGCTAATAGATAAAAGAACTATCCTATATATGCTAATAAAAGTCGGTTAATTGTTAGTCAAATAAGATTATTTGTTTGGTAACATCCATTATATATAAGATCGTAAATATATACTGCTTAAAAGAGTTAACTTAAAAGATAATTTAGTTAGTGGAAAATATTTCATACATTATTTGGAATAGTGATCAAATAAAGTGTGCATTATATGCGATAATAAACTATATGAGATAATAAACTGATTGCTTCTCCTTTTGGTGGTTTGATGTTTAGGGAAGATGAAATAAGATAAGAAAAAAAATGAACGAATGTCCCAGAAATAAATTGATTGTGTTGAAGATGATAGTTCTAATTATCTGGGTTTGTAATGTCAAATATCATTATCAATGAATACTCCGAAGTATATCTTAAATATATCTTAAATGCCTCGGTTTCTTTGCGTTTATTAAATTTAACAAAATTTAAAATTGTTGTACTACTTTGTTAACTTCAGTACTTTGTCTCTGTCTTCTGTTTTTTGACAAGATTAATAGCGTAATATTGTTTTAGATGTTATCAATAATGCATTTGGTGATAAACTGTAGTATGATCTGGACGCTATTATATCAATTCATTTTATATTTCTATATATCATCCTAAATTAAAGATTTAATTTTTCACCGGTAGAAATGTTTTCTTGTAACAACTTTATTTATTTACTTATTTTGTCTTTTGATATTTGCTTGTTTTATCTTATTGGAAAAATCATTTCTTTTTCAAAAGTTACTGTAGCGTTTTTCATATTCACCATAAACTTCTCGTGCATCTTATCCGTAATATTTTAAGAAATTAATATCTGATGAAATCATTTCTTCAAATCTATTAAAACATTAACATTTTCTTTTGCTACTACACTAATCCTATATTTTTTACTCAGGATTTTCTATTTTTCATAAATTATTCACTTCAAAAATAAAAGGAACATTCTTTATTTGAATTATTATCAGAGCTCTGTGATTTTTGGTGATATTTCCATGTTTTGCTGATAAAACCTTACCACAACAATGAATAGTACCTGACCATTCCATGTGTAATCTTTGAAGAGAATCATTAATCACACTAAATTGTCCAGAATGTCCTTTTTTCTACATCTAATCTCAACATTATTTATTCTCTTCCAGCAGCTTTCAGTTCTATTTCTTTTAAGACTAAATTTCAGAACCTCAATTTTATCTTAGCAATTTGAAGAAAATTATCGCCGAAACAGATTTTGAACTTTCCGACTTCCCAGCTCCAATGGCATCGATAAGAAGGTAAATCATAACTTGGTTTGCAACTCCATTATATAATGATGTCAGTGACTTACAGTGCCACTTTCGGTTTCTGATAACATCAACATTTTATAAAATCAACTCGAATTTTGCATTAATAATTTGTCTTCGATTTCCAACATGTAGTTTACAACGACATCGATAAATTCCCTGTTGAATCGTTGGATCAATCATTTCGAGAATTGCTATTAGTAAAATTATCATTTCCTTCTTCTTAAATTAATAATTTGAGTGTGAAATTATGAAAGGGGAGAAGTGCAAAATTATTGGAATGGAAGTTCAAAACATTTTTCTTACATTGGAGGTAACCGCCATCCTTCTTATCATTACACGGAATAAAAACAAGTGAATGTTAATCAGTACTATCACATTCATTTTAATGATTTTTTCAATGCAATCTTTGAAAAAATTTTTTTCCTAAATTTATATAGCTGAAAAATTTGAAAGTTTTTTCCCTTACGAATTTATATAACTTTAAAGTAATATTTAGATATTCTTTGATATTATATAACTTTTGTCAAAATTGAATGTTATCATAAATTTAAAATTGATCGTTATGCTACTAATATTGCAGAATTTTTGCTAAAATTTGATATTAAATACAGGGAAGAAAAATGATTGTAATTATGAAATTGCTGAAGTTCAGATTGCATTATTTGCTGTTTTATTACTTCATTTTATCTCTTTTCTATGATAAATTTTTATTAAGTTACAATGGATTATTTGGCATATACAACCATAAGAAAGCATTCCGCACTGATACTTTCCGTAATAATCACATTTTACAACTCGTAATGTTTTTCCTTCTGTTCATCTCATTTCTAATAATCGTTTGCAGGTTTTGTAATTTAGTGCATTACAATGATAATGTTTAATGATATATATTGAGATATGAGAGAAATCTTAATCATTTCATAAATAATCGATTATGAAAAAAAAATTTGAAAAAATTAAGAAATGAGAGAGATATATGTTAATTTGTTAATAATCTACTGAAGTTTTTTCTTTCGCTGTAATAAAAGTGAGACGATGAGAATCAAATGTAGAAGAGATAATTGATAGCACCGAAAATTATGAAATTATTAATTGAGTAATTGTTTAATTAATATTTAGAATGTTTACTCAATATATCTTCGTATTTTCTTCTTTTCATTTCAGCTTTTGTCGGAAATTGACGATATTCCGGCAGTTCTGATGCTTAATATGGTGAGTATTTATTGTTGCAAATAGTTCGCAAATTAGAAATGATAACAAATTTGCCTAATTATTTATTAATTGTTTCAGCATGCGCTAAATTTAACTTTGAATTGGTTATGCAATGTGATCAATTTCTCAAATGTTCATCGAAGACTTTTAATATTTGCATTTGATCGTACAACCTACAATACAATTCGGATCTCATGGCCAGAAATTAAAGTTATCTTTTGGCCATTACCTGAAATGGTAAATTTTAAATACTAACATTTAATATCCATTGTTTTACATTTCTGTTTGGCTGTAATTTTTACAGCAACTTTGAGTGATGTTTTAGGGAGTGTCAGATTTAATTGCATGAAAGGTCGATGGTTAAGGTCGAAGAGCAATGAGAAAAAAAAGAGCCTAGTTCTAACAATGAAAAAAAAAAGCTAGTTCTAACAATGATTTTCCGTATGAGACATTATCCGGTCTGGTCATTCCGTTCCCTACTTATATTAATTATTCATCTCACAATTTCTTCTGTTTTTTAGCACAAACAATTTCAAATGGGTGATAGTCGTTATCAAATGTTGCAATATTTTCGTGCAAAATTATGTACATATTTAGCTAGTATAGGCCGTGATTTTTGGATGATCCAACCGGATACTTATTGGCGCAAAAATCTGTTCGAAATTGCGAGTACGTAAGAATCTAATCATCAAAAATTAAGTTGCAAATTTATTTGCATATGCAACATTGGAAATATTTATTATATGTAATAAAAGCATATTCAAAAAACATATTTTTGTTATTTTGTTTATCCAAGCTCTAAAGATTTGGAAAAATAGGCTCTCGGATAGGGGTCAAATGTCATTTATGATTTGCGTAAATTCGAATTTCATAGCATATTAGCTTAACTGCTAGGTAAATAACTGTATAATGCAGTAAGAGAAATTAAGTTAATGATTTTTTTTTTCTCCGGAACAGACACTAGTCAGATGATGAACTTAAATGGTAATCTACTTTTCGATCAAGAAGGTGATAAAGGTTTGTTGATTGAAATGATCGCTGGTGGATATTTTTTTGTCAAATCAAGTCCTAAGTTAGATATTAATTTTTTTCTTTTCTGTTCAGATTTTAATTAATTTTTCAGAATCAGTCTATCAACATTCAGTTCATTCACTGTCACTAATGCGTCAGTGATAAGATCGCTTAAAATGATTATTTGAAATGTTTGAAGGAATAAATTAAAATCCTAAACATATTAAAATTTCGAATTTCTACAACAATTTAAAAGATTGCAAAGAAATGATAGTATCACTTGAGGTCAGAATGCTTTTTCAAAGAGCTTTCAAGGCAGTTGGAGTATTACTATGCTACGGATAATAATATCATGGGAGCATTATGTATCACACAATATTGCGGCAATAAGTGCGCATTCATACCTTACAGGTGAATTTCAGCGTTTTAAGTAAGCAGTAAGCAAAAGAATCATCTTCTACTTGAACTGATCCACTATAAGTTTAGGAATGTATTTTTATTTCAATATATTTGATCCCAATCTCTTTCATAATTTAATATATTCATTTATTCATTGTTAGATATATTTTATTTGGAAATTTTTGATATAAAAATATTAATTTAAAAAAGATTTTCGTAAATTTCTTCTAATTTTCTAGTTTGATCAGTAATTGGCGATGGTATTGGAGTGAAAAAACTTCTATTCCAGCATTGCTACAATTCGATAGTAGCTTAAGTTCAAATAAAAAATTTGAAAATATGAAAAAGCTTGGTGCTGAATTTGTAAATATCACCCAAATCAAAAAACATTATCGAGCTAAATGCTTTATTCGGAAGGCAATAATGCCGGAAAAAGCTATTCCTGAATGGCCAGTCTTTTTTTCTTATATTTAGTAAAGTTACAAAGTATCATTCGTTGTATTGCAAGATAAAAGAGGAATGCAGCAATGATAAAGTTGAAAGAACGCTAAGAAGAAATATTACTCTCCAAAATCATAAAAGATCATTATTTATCGATCATAAATTCAATAGCATACCATTGATTTTCATATAAGATATTATTCTCTTATTATTATAAGATAAGCTGTGTTAATTCGTTAATTAAATATAAATTAATTTTTTTTGAGTTTTTAGGCGTTTGAAAACAGAAGGAAATAATATCACAAAAATACAACAAACGATTGCTTTTTTTCATCAAATTTGTGAATGGTTGTATGAGAAATTCCCAAAAATTGGTTATATTCTACATGTATACATATTTCCTTACTATTCCTATTACATTCTTTAAAGATTGTTTTGTTTTTGTTTTTGTTTTTATCAATGTTAAATAATAGACAGCGTTTCATCGTTGTTGTTGTTATCAAATCATTTAAATGCATTGATAATAATTTTGTCAAAAAGTAAATGATAGCGAAAGGAAGATTTTCATTACAAGACATTAAAAGTTTGCATATATGAATAAATTTTTTTAACTTAGATTAATTTTATCCTTTCATTCAGAGAAGTGATAAAGTTTAATGGCATGAATAAAATACTTTTATCTTACGATTGTGCAATTTTTCTTTCTTTATTTATTTTTCCTAACTCACACTATTCAGAAAACTGTTCAATACAAATTACATACAAACATTTTCCAATTAGCGAATTAAATAAGTAATTAATTATAGAATACAAAATCTATCGATTTTTCCTAAAATTTAATTAGACAATATATTAGCAAAAAAGGTATAAATTAAAAGAAAAATTTGAAAAGACGTATAAATTTATTAAAATTAACAAAAATGATGCGATAAAAATTTAAGTGTGTGCAATAAATATAATAAACAAAAAAGATATGCAAAAAGCTCTATGGCTGCCAATAGTGAAATATGCAAATAAATGAAAATAAAAATAGAAGAAAATAATTATAATTGATAAATTAACAGTCCTTTGTATAGCGAGAATATGCAAATAATGTAAATTCCTAAACTTCGCACAATTTATCATTTATGATATTTACTGAAGTAAATATGACTATCATGTAATTCTGCTATCAGCTTCACTTCTGAGAAAAAGTGTATACCGCCAGCTGTTACTAAAAATCCTGTAAAATGATATTAATGATATTAATCTTTTATTACAACCAATCAATTTATTGGAACTTAATTATCTCATTTCAAATTATTATCATATTTTGATAATTATAGTTAATAACTGAAATAATAACATTCGATAGGTTAGAATGATTTCGATCTTGGAGGATATTTCTACCATAATAAATTTATATCTAAAAGTTTTATTGGTTATGAGCATTGATTCTTGCAATTCTTATCGACTGCTTCCTCAATTATCTTCCTATGATATTAAGTTAGAGTTTTATAAAATTTTTCATACTTCTGAAATTTCAAATTAGTTTTCATCAAATTTTTAATTTTTTGAAAATTAAAAAATGCAATAATCAATGAGATTGTTTTTGGTGAAAAGAATGATCGGTTTATATGCAATCTATACAATTAAGCTTTTATTATAATCCAATACCGTATCTGATATATAATTGCAAGGACATGTGTTAACAATTGCACTAAGACATTTTCATTTTGCGCTTTTTTCATACTATAAATTTTTAATAAAAAAAGTTTGGAGAAGACTGACAATTTATTTAAGACCATAAATATGATAATATTAAGAAAAAGTTT
This sequence comes from Cercopithifilaria johnstoni, assembly GCA_916381525.1. Taxonomy (NCBI): domain Eukaryota; kingdom Metazoa; phylum Nematoda; class Chromadorea; order Rhabditida; family Onchocercidae; genus Cercopithifilaria; species Cercopithifilaria johnstoni. The sequence goes on from CAKAEH010001450.1 coordinate 18,314, forward strand.
GATGAAAAGGAAAAAGAGAAATAAGTCGTAGAAATTGAATGATACTGTAATGGAAGAACAATACCTCTTAGGTATGAATCAGAAAATCGAATAATACTGTAATGGGGGAGAGATGGAGGAGCAATATTTCTTAGGTAAGAGTCAGAGAAGAACTAAATGTAATATATTTGCTTCCTGTCGAATAAGAAAATAAAAACAGGTATACTGTCGTAGAATTCATTTTATTAATATTATTTTAGGTTTGAGTGGTTGCTTCAATATTTGGCTTAGAAGTAAATTAATTACTTTAAATAATTTTGGCTTTATGAAATTTTTTGAAAAAATTAATTCCATCAGAAGCTATTTTTTTTTAAAAAAAGAGAATGAAATTAATTAATTATATATGGAAGTTAGTTGATAACTAATAAAAAAGAAAATAAAGATGGATCTCTAAAATATTGATAAGCTATCAATGAAAAAATCTTTCTAAAATTCATGAAATTATTTCTTTTAAATTGTTATGACAATTTCCTGAGAACTGCAATCAATTTTTAAAATCATTTAGCTCCATTAAATGAGTTGAAAGTTGAATAATTATCAGAAACTGATGAGTAATCCATCGGAACAGCATCGTGATGCTCATCCAACGGGTCGTCGCTCATACTTCAACGATGTGGATTTTATGTCATTCAACGAAACAGTCAGACGAATGTTTGAAAGTTTATTCCACGGCTTAGAGCAACAATACCGGCAATTGGGAATGGGCTGGAGTGGTCCATCAACGGATGTGATACCATTTCAATATAATTTTGGTAGTTCAGTTGGACAGGTTTGCACTTTTAAACGGAAGTTAGAAGGGAATGTGGGTGATATATGAGAATTTTATGTTCTCTATTTTAAGAATGATTTCGTTTTTCAGTTTTCTATTTAACTCTCAAAATAGAAAAGTGTTAACTATTACAGACTATCAGTGATGCGGAAAAATTTTAACACAGCCTCTTTTTTGCTTCTTATTGGTGATTTATATTGAATTATTGTTGAATAAAAATGAATTAATTATGAAAATTTCATGTATTTCTTTTTCTCAGGTTGTCAACGATACAGAAAAATTTGTTATGGAAATGGATGTGTCACAGTTTCATCCGGGAGATTTGAAAGTCAGTGTACGTCGCGGTGAACTTTCAATTGAAGGACATCAAAAGCAGCAACGTGATCAGCATGGCTTCATTGAACGACACTTCGTCCGTCGACTCACATTGCCCGATGATGTCGATGATGTTACATTGACTTCTCATTTGAAGGGTTTTTTTTTGGAATTTATTGGAAATTTAAATTTGTAAATTTCAGCACAAGTTGCTGGCGATTATTAAGGAGTGGAATATGCAGTGCTTCTTTGTACTATAAAATAAAAGAAAATATCAATTTTGATATAGTAAAATGATTGATAAAAATTATTATTTTCCTGTTCAAAATAAATATATTTCTATGTATTTATTTCATTATAACTGATAGCTATCACATTAATAAATAATGATTGGATTAAGAAAGTAAAATAATTATTTAAAGAGTAATAATTAATATGAAGAAATTTTCAGATAATGGTATTCTAGAGATAAGTGCTCGAAAGAAGAATGTTGCACCACTAACTCCAACACGAAATATTCCAATTCAAACGCATAACATCAATCGACAACCTTCAAAATCATCAAGACGTAATGATTCGAACGAAAGTCGTACAGGAACAAGTAATCACTGATTGAACATATTTCATATAACATTTTAACACTACTATCTTGAAATGTCAAATAAACTGAACAGTAATTTTTTTTTGATTTCAACTTTCTTCCTACTGAAAATTATTCAACAAAATCGTATACTTTTGAAATTTAGTGATTTGTGAGTGTAATTAATATAATTTATTTATTTATTCATATAAATGCCTAATATTTTTCAGTAAATTTCAGTCGTACTAAATCTAAAATATCAAATATTATTTTTGCAATGACTGTAAAATGTATTAATTAAATGCGAGTACTGTATTTTATGAATCATTTCTGAATGCTATAACCTACTGTATACTGGGGTTATTAAAAATATTCACAAATTTTGATAAAATTTCTATGGAGCAATAGAACTTTCAAGATATTTACAATAAGATTTCAAATGCCGTAAAGAATATCTCACCTGTAAATAGTAATTATAAGAAAAGAATTGGAAATAACAAAATTTGAGAGGAAATACCTTTGATTAGAATAGTCAGGAACAAGAGAAAGTGATTCGGTTGGAATGATCAAGAATGGGAGGAAATAATTCGGTTGGAATTATTTGGAATGTTAAAACTATCAAAATCAAATCACAGATCCAAAAAAATGTTATTGATAACAAGTTTCTCTCAACAATCACTTTAGATGAATTAAATTTCTACTATGACATGTTAAAAAAATAAACAGATGAATTAAATTATTTGATTATCTTCGAGGATAACGCTTTATAAGCTAATTATCATTAACTTATTTCTCCAAAAAGCAAATACTTATTGGCGGAATGAGTTTGATCACAATAATGTATTATAATTTGCATTTAGTTTTTCCCTCTAATTAATTACATTTCACTTTACATTCTTAACATGTCATAGTAGAAACGATAATATGTAAATGAATAAAACTTAAGAAATTAGTTTAAAACAAATCTAGAAAATGTCATTGATAACAAAACAATTTCCATAAATTGTTTTGAGACAAAATTTTCGTTTTTTTCATTGGCTTTTCCTAAGTTTTAATATCAGTCTTCTCTACTTTTAGCAAATTATTAAATGCTAATAACAATAATTTCAAACGAATAACAGTCGTAAAATAAATAATTTGCTGATAAGAAGTAAATATCAGTAAGGAACACAAATAGTTCCATTGTAGTAATATCCGTCACAGCATCCTTGCTTATTCAACTTCAACCAATTATTTTCACCTTTCCAACCCATATAAACAGTGAGCGTCGACATTGGACAAAAATAATGAAAATACCTCAAAAGAAATAAAAAATAAAATTTCGTTTCAATCAATTAGCTGCAAAAATTACATTAGCACAAACAATTAATTGATTGGATTAGTTATTGATATTCTTTTTAACAAAATAATTTAATATTCTTCTAATTCTTATTTTTAATTATTGAAGTGCACAATTTTAGCAGCAACAAAATTTTTACTTATCATTCTTCTTCTTTTCTCTGATAAAAAATACAAAACGCTACAAACTTACTTTTCACAAAGTCGTTCACCAGAAAAGGCTGACTTGACGTATTGTTTGTACTTGTATTGATCTACAGCCAAGCTATCAGCAGGTGGTATGTATATATCAGCTATAAATTTTAATTTAAAACTTATAACAAGTAATTAACTAATAACAATAGAATAATTAATAATACAATAATCGAAAAATTCTAAATATCAGTTATAGAAATGATATGAATTACAGAGAATTTATTCATGCCTAATTGTTTTATTGTATTTAAATGGTCAGAAATCAATCTCGGATTCGAATTACATCCAATCCTGAATTTACGGAAAGGAAAAAGAATCGCTGAATTTTTATATTTTATTTAAAATTGAATGGCATAAAAAATAATTGATATATATGGAAAATTTAGATTGTTTATTTCACATATTTGCATTATGTTTACTTAAGAATTAAGGAATTATAAATTAAAAAGCTTTGATGACACATTTTTTTTACGTCAAACAAAACGTGAACTTTTGAATTTCCATATTTTTGATAAATTTTATTTCGATGTTTGCAAATCAATGATAATAATAATCGAATTTGAAACAAATGATTTTAAATGTATTATTTAATTTAGCGAAATATCGATAATTTTTTAACATTTATGCTTTTTATTATTTATAATTAATTTTTAAACCTTTATCTGTAGCAAATTGTATTTTGTGATAAAGACTACATGGCATAACTAATCGACCAATACAATTATAATTTTTCCATATTTGACATCGTTTTTTACCACACTCTTCCATCTCTTCCTTTGGTCCTCTGAAATAATTTTATTAAATAATTGATTGATTAATTATTTAAGATATTTTATTATTGTTCTATTGTTTTTGAATGCCTTCACTATTAGTAATTGATTTTTATTTTCAAGATATTTCGTAATATTTAAATTTACAATAATTTAGCAATTGCTAAAAAATTTTTTCGAGAAAGAAAGAAGTTTTTCACAATAAAACTTATAAAATCTAATTAAAGTTGCATTTGATGATAATTTGCTAATTTTCAAGTTTGTACAAATTTAAAACAATTTCAAGCACTGAAAAACATTACGTGAAATAAAAGGAAACCTTACGGACAATGCTGATTTTTGCTATAACATGCTCGAACACGACGTCGTTTGCCACAGCCACCGCAAGTCGCCGAACATGCGCTCCATAGACCCCATTTACTCCATGTGATCGTTGCTAAAACATTCAATTCATTATTTTATAATATAAAATTTTTCACTTTCATATTAAAAAAATTAGGCAGAATAACAGAGAATAGTTCTAAATAATTCATAATTATGCATTTACATTCAGATTAATGATTATCATTTCATCAGAAGATTAGATTTAATGGAATTTAAAAAAGTTTTTACAAAAACAAATATACCTGTTGTTGTTCTCATAGGTATAACAGTAGTAGTTTTCACTCTTGTTACTGTTGTTATTATTGATGGTTTAGGTTGTGGCAATGGAACAGTCGTAGTAACCAATTTCTTATTATTAATTGTTTTTTGAAATTTAAGAATTATTCAGTTGCTATTCTTGAAAAGTGAAATTTAATGTCTAAAATTGTATTAGCATATGACATTTGTTATTTACAGCGATTTTTCTCAAAATTGTAATAATTCTTCATCTTTAAGTTATCCCTAATCCAAAATAAAACATTGATCAAAGCCAATAAGGATTGTTTTTGTCCAATTCTTTTTTCTAATTGAAATCTATACTCCGTTATAATTGTAAACAAATACAATCTATTAGCAAACTTACTAAATTTTTATACGTCGGACCTTTGAATGGTGGAATGCTGAAATCATCTGAAATACTTATCGGTCACTATACTTCCGTTTGCTTAATTATAAATCGTAAACATATGATGAGTAATCGTATTCTTTATTTATACTTTTTTCTTCATTTCTTACTTTTTATAAGTGACCTTTGCCATATATCTTTATATTGTTCACTATTACGTGAATTCTTATATGCTATACGCTAAAAGTCATATGTCAATGTGATGATATGTCGTTCAACGTGCGTATAAATCAAGCGTTTTCCACTTTCTTCTAATGATAAGTCATGAAGACTATTAATAAGTGTCTGATATTTATCCAAATTTTCGTACACAAAAAAATAATTAATTTCTGCTTAATTAAATTTGGATAACTGCGCAGGACAAGCATAATCATCGTTATCTTTAATTAATTGCTAGCTCTCTTATTCATTTACATATTAATACTATTGTTATTGTTACTGTTTGATTAGTTTTACATGCATTCCTTTTTTTATTTCGAATTTAAAACTTGCTTAGCTTATAGCGTAACTTAAATCCTTGCCCATCGAAATCATCGTTTACTAAATAGATGATAATGATAGTATCCATTTCACTTGCTATCCAAGCATTTGGTGGTCCACAACAATGTCTTGTCCCTTAACAATTTATTGTCTGTCATACTAAATATTTATTATTTTAATTTTTCTTCCTTTACTATCCTCTCTCTCTCTCTCTCTCTTTCTCTCTCTCTTTAATGTCATCGATTTTTGACGATAATTTAAAAAATTTAAATTCACTTCCTTTTTTTTAAAAAAAGGAAGAAAAATTTAAGCATTATGATTTTAAACATAATCAACGTTAATTTTCGAAAAAAAAGTTTTTTAAATTTCTTTTTTCTATAGAATAAATTGAATTGATCAGAGATATCTGTAAGATAGATTGAGATAATAAAAATAATTGAGAATGCTTTTGATATATTTATCGATTAGGTGAATATTTACCAGTGGGAATCATATCTTGTTTAAATTTCAATTCCAAATAGCTAGTACATGCGTTTTTGCAAGGCAATTTCAATTCATCGACGTATAAAAGCACCTGTGCTTTCGACTGCAATGAATGATAATATTGATAAATTTTAAATGCAAGATATTCTGACAGGTAAATTTTTAGAGAGAATTGAAAATTACTGAAAGAAAATGTTCAAGAACACCTGGGAAGTGATTGACACAATAATAAATGGATTGAAATGATTTGATATTAAGTTATGTATCAATCGAAAAGAATATTGTAACGCGTTACTTTTATTATAAAAATAAATTGTCAATAAAAAATTACTAAATTTTATATATCATTGGGTAAATTTCTCCTGTTAAAATTACCAATTAGTATTTTAATAATCAATTATCAATAAAGTATTGTCTCTCAGTTAATACTGTGATAATGTGGAATAAATGATAAGATTTTCCATTGATTATTTTTGTCATAGTTCATTAGCTTATTAATTGCATCTATTAGCAAATATATTCCATTTATTCACCTTAATTAAATTTACAACTTTTTTTCCAAAACTTACTCTAATCCTCCAAACGCAATGAATGTTACCACGTAGGTTAATGCTATTGATCGTTTGATAACTATTATTAGCCCACAATTCACCACCACATTTCGGTGTTCTTAAAATATTTATTTTGATATTTCATTCAGGTACATAATCCTATCGATTAAATAAAATTTTCGGTAGCAATTCATTTGATTACAGGTATCTAAAATACATCGTTTCCTTTTTTTCATTTAATTTATATGCTATTAAATCAGGAAATACAACAAATTTACCACATAAATAACTAAATTTTGCAAGCATTAATATCTCTTTATTTCTAAAAATTTTTTTATATCACTAAGGTAAATTAAAGTTATGCTAGTAAATTTTATTATTCATTTTTACTATTTCATTCAGGTATGTAATCAATCTATTAAATAAATTTTTCGATATATAATTTTTTCCCAGACAGAAATCACAATGCTCTTAATTTAATAAATATATTAGTGTGATTGATGATAATTAAAAAAAACTTATTGCTTTTTTCTACTGATAGGCAATTTGTTCCACCTAATCCACTCGGACATTTGCATTGATAACAGTTATTTGGATTTGTGTATCCACCATTGTAGCAAATCATTTGATAATTACAGGTATCTAAAATATATCGTCCCAATCAATTGTCATTATTTTTTTTTTATTCTTCTCCCATTTTTCAAAGATTTTTCAAAAAAAGAAAACGTAGTTATTATTTTATAAAAACTCAAATTATTCATTTTTTTCCGAAATGTTCCAAAAATCTATCATAAATATATTGACCAGCTGATTCTCTTGTTTATCATTATATTTATTCTATTCTTGTTATGTCTGATTGTATGATTAGAACATGGAATATCAATTCCTGATTTCATTTATGTTTTCCAGAAATCTGCATTTTCTGGATGAAGCAAAGTAGAAATGCAATAAAAAACGAGTGAATTTATAATTTCTTCATGTTTTTTTTCAACAGCTAATGTAAGAAGCAGCAATAAATAAATTTCGATTGAATTCATTGAACTGATGAAAGTTTACCATTGCAATATCCTAAATTAATCATTTTTGCATCTTTGAATGAAAGTGCCCCTCGTTGTCCGATTGTTTGTTGATATCGACGATCATGTGTCTCAATCGTATACCTTTAAATGATTTTGTGGTAGTAATGATTTATTTGACATATTCGTTGACAATTGTTAAACTTATAATCAAATTCCTATATTATACAAAATTTTAAATTTTTTAGATCAAATGCTTTAAAAAGTAATTATCTTAAATGATATATTCTTTTGAAAAAAATATAAAAATTTCTGTTATATAAATGAATTATAATCACTTCATTTTAATACTGATCAATAAATGTGATAATCTCGTTAGGATTTTATAATGATAGAATTTGAACCTATTAAAACTGATTGTGAATGCCTTGGAGCCATAATGCATCACAGAACCAAAATCATAAGATAATCCCATGTTATCAGTATTTAGTGTTGTTCGTTTTTCAAAATTTCCTTGAGTACCCTTGAAATTACTAAAATTAAATGGATAAATGGATAAATTGAATTAAATGAAGTAGAACTTTATCCTTTAATAAAAGACGCTATTTGTCTGAAATTATGAAAAGCCTACTGCTAATTTTCCTTTAATATGCTAAATGCCTGAGTTTGCACTACCGGATAAATATTGGCATAGTTGATCCAAATATTATTGTCACGATCGCTACGTGATTGTTCATGCCAAATGCCCAAAGCATGTAGTACTTCATGTGTCACTATGCCCATCTAAATTATTTTAAAATAAAATTAAATTAAAATTTTTAATAGTATGCATTTGCAAAATTAGAAGAATAAATTATTGATGCTTAATATGTGTCAAATTTAATTCAATGATAATACTTAAAATGATTCAAACTTTGATAAATAATTAATAATTTTCATCTAAAATATAATTAAAGATATGAAAAATTGAAAATGCATAAAATTCAAAAAACTTAACCGATTCACATCCATATCCAATAGATATCAATTGTCGACCGCCAATTCTACCAACATTACTCCAACATCCTGCCCTTTGTGTGAAATATATGTGATCCCGGTTGCCACTGCTTTCCTGGATTTTTTTTAAATTCAAACACTTTTTATTAATTATGCTTTAATTATCGAACAAATTGCAAATCGTTGATAAATGTAATTTGCACAAAAAATTATTGAGTATTTTATTATGCGAAACATTAAATTAATTCCTAAAATGATTTTTAGCACCTGAAATTAATTAAATTATTCAATTGAATTGTTGATGATTTAAATAAATTTGCTCACATTAATACTATTTTTTTAATACAAACCTTGAAGCGAACGCATGTTTCCGCTTCGATATGGCGTAAAGCTGTACGAATTAAATTTTGCCATCTGACTATAAATCATTTCAAATAAAAATTCTTTTTCGAATTTTTAAAGAAAGCTTTTCTTAAAAAAATTTTCAAACAAATCATTATTTAAAATAAACGATTTCGGAGTAAACTTCCTGTCAAGTAAAATAGTTTTAAACTCAATTAATTTCACTAAGCAATTTTTTAGTTTACCATCTGAACTGCCGAAATAGTATGATATCGGCATTTTCATCCATTTATATTGCGTTCCTCGAATTGCTTGGCGATTACTTCCTTAAATTAATAATTAATTATATGTGTTGATATTAATTCATTCAAATTTACCATTTTTTTTATTAATTGTTAGTATAAAATAAAATTTCAAATTTACTCAATTATTGGCAATTTCAATAAAATTTTTTTATGAAATATTTATATTTAATTGGCGAAGTTAAATTTATAATTGGAAGAGTTAATTTCTTGAAGCAAATCATTTTTTTTTGATCTATGATTCTTTTTGTGTAATATATTTTACTTCGCCGAAAATGCTTTTTGTGTAATATATTTTACTGCCGGAAATGCAAACATATGATGAAATAAAATTCGTTGCAAATAATGGGTTTTTGAAATGGTCAAGTAGTTATATATACAAATATTGAAACTTTCAAAATTTATCAAATCCATCTTTAATCTTTCCATGAGAAGATAAGAATCAGTTTGGAAGATTTTCACTTATCTCTTGTTGATACTATCTTTTTGATAGAAGTTATGAGTAGCAGAGATGGGAGAAAATAATGAACTATAATATAATGTGTGCAGCTGTCCGATACAAAACAATCCAATAAGTCATGACGTTTAAAATATTCCTTTCAATCAAATTAAATTTAAAATTCTGAATACACTGAAAAGTTGAAATTTTACTTAATAATAATAACTTACTGCTTTTAATGTCTTCATTAAGTAAAGCCTTAACTTGCGGTAATGTTAATAAAATGTCATTCTCGAATAGGTCACCTACAATACCTTCCTTACGATTAATACTTCCTTCTGTGCCATCTTCAATAGAAATATCTTTCAATTCTTTGCTCACTTTTTTAGAATCCTGTAACAGAAACTTGAAAATTTCAGTAAAATAATAATGACTTGAAATATATTAATAATACATAATGAAAGGAATACAGCGATATCAGTAAGATAATCCAGGAAAATCTTCTTATCGAACTTCCTTTCAATTCTTCCCTCATCCTCTTTGTTCAATTTACTGGATTCCGATTGTTAATTGCTTTCCCGAATTTCATTTGCGGAACATTAATGTTAATACTGATGACTCATTTTGAAAAATTGTTAATATCACCAACACTATTTTTTTGTACTGATAAATTGATCAATTCATTTTATCAAATTAGGCAAAACATATTAGGACTAATTTCAACAAATTTGTTAATGCTGCAGCTTGATGTGTTACAAAACCATTTGCTTCCATTTTATTTTGCTCATAATTTGCTTAACAAATTATAAGCACTGATAACTTTGAGGCTACTCCTTTTTGATACAAAAAGAATTTAAAGCCCAGTTTTTTCAAGCATTTCAAAAATATCAGGAAGATTTTATAAGATATGATAAAATGTTAAATATACCTATGTTATCAATGTACTTACATAATCATGAAATGTTCCATATTTTCGTGCGGTTATCTCGTAATACTGATCTAGCAATACTCGAACTTCTGCATAATCATTTGAAATAATATTGTCATTTTGAGCGTTTATCTGTTTTGAAATAAACAACCATATAACGTAGTACCAAAGATGCAATTTAAATGTTTTACAAATTTATTTTTAGGAAAAAAATTATAATTACCAATTAATTAACAGTCTATATTGCTGTACCTACCATGCTGCCAATTAATTATACAACAAAAAATTCTGTATTACACACGTGTATTTGACATATTCCCACCACATATATTTAATATCATATAGTTGCTAACTAAATCATGCAAATTTCGTTTTTTTTGCTGTCTTTAATCAAACCTTACAATTATGTGACATAAATATATAATCGCTCGTAATAATATCTTCATCTCGTTCTTCTAATGCATCACAAATTTTACCTGTGAAAAGAATAAAGAATTACAATTAATAAATTTGCAAGGAAAACAATAAAAATAAATTAATACAAAAACACTGTCATGAAATGCATCCTTCCAATGACTATAAAACTATAACACCTACCTATTACACTCTCTAAAATGTCTTACTCATTTTTAGAAAAATAATATTATATTATCATTATGAAATACATAAAAATTGTGGAAATTTTTATGCACATAATTAATAAATTCACGTCAGAAACTTAATTGTTTGAGAAAAATCCATGCGATATTTATTAATTACAATTGAAATGTGAGTAATGTTATTACCAACTACCATAAATTTAAAAAAACGAATTAAAGTAGAGACATGATCGAAAAAAATTGAGCTGTGTGTGTGTGTGTTCGAAATGATGATTGTATGTGACAGCCAGATTTGTGAAACAAAAAAAAGGGTTTTTTGGAAACGCTTGTCAATTCCAATATTTCGATTCAAGATGGTTTGAACTCCACATATGGCTAACCTTGACATCTGTTGGATGTCATTCTGGTTCCAAACATTATTATTCACTTCAGAAGAACGATTAATTTCGTATTTCAATTACATTTTAATGCATGATCAATCAATGCATGCTAAGAAAACTCTTTATTTGAAGAAAGTTTCAATTCTTTACTAAATGATTGAATCAATTATTGAATAAGATGATGATGATAATAATAATAATAATAATAATAATAATAATGGATATTCGTTGATTGTTGCAAAAATTTTCATAGATGCTTAGCATTTCTTAACAATAACCTAATTCTGATATGCAAAAATTTTGAAAGAGGAAAAATAAATAAACTTTCAAACAAATGGATACATGCAACATTTTCAATGAGAATCATTATAAAATAAAAATGAAAAGAAAGAGAGCTGAAAACCACACCTTTTTCTACCTCAATGGGTTAAATGTTTGCTCCTTAAATAAGTCAATGGCAATTACTCATTTATTGGATTAAATAAGTTTCGCAATTAGATAGTTATCACTCATCACAATTACTTATTATTGATGAGGATTGCTTTCGACGTTTTCTTATGGGGTGACAATTTGTGTGTCCTTTTCATTTCAAGTAATGTCAAAGAAAAAAAAATAAATCTAATCAAAAAGTGAAATTTTTAAGTCAATCGATGAAACCAACGTAACAGTTATTTGGTGCTACTGTAGTTTTAGACGAGCTGTTCATTCCCCCTTGAAACGATGTGACACTTTAGGTCCTGACACAGAATAATGAACCTTTTAGGAGCACCACCAAATCGCACAATGACTTCCATTTTTGCAATATTTACAATTTATGCCAACTCCATCTGTTTAAAAATGATTTACGAGTGCAAGACTAACCTCTGCAAGTAACAATGATTACTTCTACGAGGCGGAATTAAGACAAAAAATAACCAACATTCCTTTTCTTAAAGAGATTGTCTTCAAAACATATCTTTATTGAAGAATAAGCAAACTTTTATAAACATTATCCCTTCGTCCTTCGCGTAACATACTTTTTTCTATTTTGTTCTTTCATATTTCGAATTTACTTTTAAATTAATAAGATCCTTTGTCGTATGTATTCTCAATCTCGGGGCCATTTCTCCTAAGCTACCTCCTTTCTACTATCACTTCTGCTGACAGTTTTTTTAAGGAACCACTTAGTATCTTTTCTTTTAAATCTTCCACGAAATAGAAAATTTATAGATTCAGTAAACCATATTGCCACATCAAATTTCATCACAACTCCTTAAAAATCTCCGCAACAACTTAGATCAGTAGTCCTTAAGCCTAAAATTTCCCGGTTTCCAATTTAAAACTGATGAATTTGTGTAAGGGCCAGCTAATGCCTTAAAATTTTTTATTGCTAAGCAACGAACTGCTTAGCGAGACACTTTATTGTTATAAGAACAGTTACAATTAATAAGGCAAGATGACATCCAAATCCATCATTAAATACCAATACGCATTTATAAAACTGTATAATCATCCAGCCCCTTCGCAATATTATACACGAAACATGATTCAGAAAACAATGAACCAAACTATGTGAAAAAAATCACAAACTTTTTCCAAATTGTAGAAAACAGACCTTCCGGAAGGGCAAAAGGAAAACTTGTAGCACATTACCTACATACACAAATGAATATGAAAAAAATCGAAATTAAGTGGCAATGGAATAAAGAAAAAGCACGGATCCTCACATCAAAAATACAGTGAAAAAAATTAAATTGATGAATGCGATGAAAGAGGTTATATTCCTTGTAAATCACTTTACCATCCCATCTTCACAGATCGGATAATTTCGAATATAGCTGAAACTATTGATTGTAAAAGCCAAGAAAGCTTCCTATAAAATCCTAGATAATTATAACTAGAATTGTCGAACTTTTCGAACATTGAAACAATGTATATTCCTAGCGGATGCATCTATTGCTGGGCATAAGAGAACATCATTTTTTCGATCAACTTAAATGCAGAAACACTTAACCTGCCTCTTTGTCCTACTTGCTGCCCTACTGGGTCACCACTGGACTTGAGAAACATTAAAAAATGTTTTCATGAAAAAAATACAAGGCCGCTTAAGTGCAATTCATTCTTCATCTTTATGAAGAGTTTGATAAAAGCAAGTGGTTTCACGAAGTCGAATGTGAGAAAAGGAAGTAAGTTAGAACGAACTCAGATTAGAGCTGAAATTACTTTCATATTTTTTCCGGTATAGTTAAAGCTAAAATCCTAAAGAAAAAGCACAAAAAATATCCTTTGGGATAATAACACTGATTGCTTACATCTCGACAAAAGTTAGTGACTTCCTCTCCATTTTATGATCTCATTCTAGTATGACTGATAATGACTAGAACATAAGGCTACAGCCAACACTTCGGAGCGCAAGACCCGTTGAACGATTGAGATGCAACAGGTTGATGCATCGCCAAGGCTGAGCTGATGGGGCAATTACAGTATCAACCAATGATTAGCACCATACTACCGGGAAAAAAAAACAAATAAATCAACAATGCTTGATAAATTAAGAAAAACCTTACCGGAACCACAAACAACGAAGACAAAAAGACCAATTAACCATGGAGTTGTAGCATATTTATCTTCCTGCGGCTTCTGAAAATATTTTCTTTAATTCATACAATTTACAGTCTAATAAAAAATCCATCACATAGTCCATCCTACTAAAATTGCAGAAACAAACATATTGTAACAAAAAAAGTGAACTGCAAGAAACGTCCCGATAAGCACGTCAACTTCGACCACATGTATGCGTAGACGTACATGTCAGACAAAAAAAAGTAGCCACAAAGCTCTGTTAAATTACGAAAAACCTATGAAGACGATAGAGGCTCGTCAATCAGCAATCAGACGACATTATAAAACGATGCATTGATAAAGAACTTACTAAAGTTTTCTGTACATTGCCGCGTGATAAGACATTCCTACTGAAGACTGAATTTGCCACATTCATTCGCTGTTTGGCAGGCATTTATATTGACTGAAAATAACACAAAATAGAATTAATATTTTAGAAACGATCTCCGTCCAATCTGAACATAATATCAGTCTCCAACAATAAAAAAGAATGCAGTCTTTCAATTTGCTCTTTAACATCAATCAATCAATTTGCTCTTTAACATCCTCAACACTGATTAGAACTTAGAACTATTTGCATATGACATTATTAATACAGCAGCGATATGAAAGTCACAGATAATAGCCGCGACACTAATACTCCGTGCAGTAAAATTTATTTTCAGCTCATATGTTTCCTTTATGATTTCATAAAAATACTGGGAAGAGCTGAAAAAACTAAGTCTAATTTATATATGGTCATAACATCTCATAGACGACATAAATTAATGGGATAAAGCTTTTCACAACCGTCCGAAATAACAAGAATCTCATCTCTTCTTCTCCCTCATCTGTTCTAAAAGATCACTGCTTCCCTCTCCTTCCTCCCCCTCCCCCTCCCACAACATTACCAATCTCCACGTCGCTCATAACAATGACTTGTGTATATAGAACTGTTCCACGTCATATCGGTTAATCTTTTCGCGTCATATTTAGACCACTGATAAAGTGAGAAGTCAATAAATAGAGGGACAGAAAGAAAAAAGAAAAGGGAAGGAATCTGGTGAAATATGATCTAATCTTTAAACAAACCTTAACAATACCGACCCCTTCAAGCAATTCCATAAGCTCCTACAAGGATTAGCAAAGTGATATTTAACCCGTCATAGTACAAACTACATTTCAGTCCATGAAATTTCAGTCCCAGAGCACAATTAAAACTTTTCACCAAGCGAAAGGATAGGTAACTGACTGTTCATTGCACTGTTTTGGTACCGTATGTGAGTATCTGAAATACATGTTGATGGTGTGCTAATTGCAACGATTAATGAGTCATGTCTACTGGATGCATGACGTAACAAAGTGTACAGTGTTTTGTATTTCGTTTGATATCACTGTCAGATTATGATGTGCATTGGCTCTGCTGCCATTAGTCGGTTTGAGCTATGCTATGTTGCCGATGTATGAAAGATTTTCGATGTACTGATTCGTAGCCGTAGCTGATTCGTATAAATGGATATTACATACAAACTCGATAAGATTTAGTGCATCTGAAGCTTCTAATGAATGTATCATTCCTACGCATGAAAGGAAAAAATATTGGAATTGAAAATGTTCATAAAAGTGAGTGGAAAGTTGAAAGAGCGATGCAGTTGAAGGAAACAACAAGGAAATATTAAGAATTAAAAAAAAGTTACTAAAAAATTGGTGCACGAATATGATAGAACCAGATATTTATATGATTTGAAATTAAGGCGAGTAGTTGCAAGGAATCTGAAGCATATAAAAAAATACGGCTAGAACAAATTCAAAATTTACAATTCTTAGTTCAGCAACTTCAATCAACTTCTTTGTAAGTTGATAAAAGGAAAAAGTAATTATATGGAAACGGCGCTCAAAGCACTCTTCATTTCTTTTTTTTCTTAGACATTTAACACAATTTAGTCTGAACAATTCTTTGAAAATAATTTGCGAATTTTGAAAAGTAGGAAAAAAGTCTGTTCAACGTGCGGTACTTAATATGTAAGATAATGTGATAAAA
Organism: Cercopithifilaria johnstoni; assembly: GCA_916381525.1. Classification (NCBI taxonomy): domain Eukaryota; kingdom Metazoa; phylum Nematoda; class Chromadorea; order Rhabditida; family Onchocercidae; genus Cercopithifilaria; species Cercopithifilaria johnstoni. The sequence goes on from CAKAEH010001450.1 coordinate 34,505, forward strand.
AATTTCCAGTGATATAATAAAACGAGATATTTGAGAACAAGGCAGAGAACATTTTAGTGTGTTGCATATTTTTTTTCACCTAATTTTTCCTCTAAAATCGGCATTTGCAAGACGTAAGTGTACAACGTGTAATTGCACGGTAAAATCATACATAACACGTGAGACGTCACGCGCCACATCCCATAGACTTTAAACGTGCATATGGCCGTCCACTTTGCAGTTAGCCGCAAGGAATGAACCTAGGATGACCGTATCGACACCAGTTTATTTCAAGATTTCCCCTCAATACGTCACAAGAATGTAACGGTATGAAGTAATGGAATGAAACATACAGGAGGCAGTTGTCGATTGAAGGAAGATGAAAAGTCAGTAGTTCCAGGCTACCCTATGGAATGTTCTAGAATAGAGTAGGCGTATACCTCCGTTATTATTGGCGGGAAATCTTGAAGTAAACTGACATCGATGCTGTCATCCTAGGTTCATTCCTTGCGGCTAACTGCAAAATAGACGGTCATATGCACGCGTGAGGTCTGTGGGATGTGGCGCGTGATGTCTCACGTGTTACGTATAATGCTTATCACGCAACCCTTGCGTTGGTTGTGCATTCTGTGGGCGTGTCTGTTGCTGGCATAAGATTTTGCATGTGGACATTAGCAGGCTAAATTACGTGCAATTTGGATGGACTTTTCAAATGGTATCAATAATGATTTGTTTAGAACGACGATGCATTTTGGTGGTTATTTTTATTAGAGTGCTATTATCAAACGGAAAAGGATGGGGAAGACGTGGTGTGAAGTGTTACGTGGATATTGTAGTATTGCTGGGAGAAGTAAGAAACTGAGTTTTTGGACGGAATTCGATGTGCTTGCTAAGATGATAGGAAAAATTTTCAAGAGTCTGTTACTTTCTTTCCCTATAAATTATCTATTTAAATTTGTGAGAATTTTTTGGAAATGTCCATTTTCCAGGTATCCATAGATAAGATATTTTAAGAAGTGCTGCTATTCTATGCATGTCTATTTTCTTTATTCGAAGATATTCTTAATCGAAATTAATTGTCCAACATAGCTTCATTTATTTTTAAAGTATTGACACGAAAATAACGGTTGCTGTTCAATGAAAAAGGCAAAAAATACTGGTGTTGACCAAGGTTTAATACCAGGTATTTCCTAATTTCATATTTCTCTTTACTCACACTGGATTTTCCTGAGACTACCTTCTTTTACAAGATGTTTCGGAAAAGCAAAATGAAAGTGAAAATAACAAAAACTAGATATCTAATATCGGGTTGTAATTCATAATAAATTCTCTAAATACAGCTGTATGAATTTGTTTTTAATATCTTTTTTGACTTACTTAAGGCGATTTCGGAAGAGCAAACATATCAGCAACAACGAATAGCTACAACATTTTTGGGAACGATAATTTCAGTGGTTACGGTAAACAGTGTATTTTAATATATTTTCTGAAGCGAATATTGAGTACAGCTGTGTACAGAAAGAATATTGAAAGAAATATTTTTCTTCAAATCGTTCTTTTGATTCATAATAGAATGATATGTTATATGATCATTGTTTTCTCAAAATGTTTTAAACCTCTAGAACGTTTCTTCAACTGTGCTGTAGCACAGCAGAGCCATTACCATTTCACCTCATTATTACAGCGTAGGCTGAATTTAGATAAGGCATATTTAGTGGTTTAAAATATTGTTCCAAATCTCCTGGAAATAGTTGTTTACTTTAAAGTTTGAAGAACAAATTAATTTCTAGCAGCAATTGCGCAAGTGAAGAACATCTGGAGCTGTGACAGCAACGACAATCAGGTTCCAGTTCCGGATATAGTGCCGCAAAATTTTCCAGAGATTGGGATTTTCTCTCGTAAAGTGTTTATTGGTGGGCTTCCACCTGATGTGACCGCTGGTAAGATTTCAATTTCTTTTTTTTTGGCTCCACAACAAAATTTTTTAAAATTTCCGCACCTGTGAGTAGTCATTTCTTCAGATCCATTGTAATATTTTAGACCTAATTTCTTTGTTCTTCGAACAGTTTGGAGCAAACGAAGTTGACTGGCCCCATCGCAAATGTACTGGAAGTGATACCCCGCCAAACGGCAAGTCTTCGTGATATTCCTTTAGTTCTTATGTTTGAATTTTTAAATGCTTAGAAAGTTCTGACAATTTAGCGTTTTTTTACGTATCATTTTCTCTTTGTTGTCAAGTAATCGAGGAGTAAATCGGCCATTTACAAACTTCATGAGCGGCGGGTAGGGAAAAAAGTGCGATGTAAGTTATTCGGATGTTCGACAATGCTGACAGACCTTTCTGATAATGAAAGACAGTTACAACACGGTCTACAATATTTTTCAAATAAAGTCTAAACTTAAAGAAGTTTGTATAGAACAGAACGGAAGATAGCAAATAAGTTATTGCACAAGTTTGTTGCACGTGAAACAGGTGCTTTAACAATAGTAGGCATTATTTGCGAGATCAGCTCATGTTACACGAGCGAGTGTATTTTGCACATCTGTAGTATGTTTCAATGATCTCGAAGAAATCATTATTCATTAATCTGATTGCGTACAAAATTATTCTTTTGAAATCTTAAGTGAGCCAGTTTCAGGATATGCTTTTGTGGTTTTCATCAGCGACCGTTCTGTCGAATATTTAGTTAGCCGATGCATTTACAAGCAGGGAAGACTGAATATTGTTTTGAAAAATGGCAAAAAAGATGTTAAAGTGGTAAGTTTACGACTTGAAAAGTTTAAAAGAGTAAGCTTTATTCATAAAAGACGATAAAAATGAGACGAGGCTATAACCGTGTGATAAATAGTAAAATTGCAGGTGCAGGTGAGACCTTGGGTTCTTAGCGATCAAGTATACCATGTGACGGGCGAACCGTTACTATCTGATCGATATTCCGTTTTTATCGGTGGTGTACCGCGTACAACAACTGCATGTTAGTGATTTGACTAATCCTTAACTTCTTGTTGGTTTTAGGTTGGGATCACGTGTAATTTCGTAATTTGCATGGACATATACATTGATCTTCGTGCCCTTCAGATTTCTTATTCATTTAACATTGCTTCATTCTTTATAATTACAGTGCTGCTATCGCATTAAGAGCAGTGCTGCTACCACATTTATCCTTGTTTGAAATAAAAGTTGTAGAGAGACGAGTTCTTTCATTATTTCTTAGAAATAATTAGAACTGCATGAACCTCTGAATTCGAGGCTAGTGTAAACAGCATGCTGTTTTTGAATTCAACAATTGCCGAATACCATTGCCGAGGCAAAATAATATTATTTATTATTCAGAGATCATTCATTTTTAAAATATTATTTTTCTGATATTTTAGCGGAACTGGCAATGCTACTCCAGCAGGCTATTGGTGACATCGCATATGTTTCGTTAGAAGTCGACGCTGATACAAAGTATCCAAAAGGAGCAGCGCGGGTGATTTTCAATAGTCGTGAATCCTACCTTACAGCGATTGCAATGCGCTTGATAACATTAACGACAACTGATCAGGTCAAAGAAGTAAGTCCATTTTTATAAATTTTCAGTTATTATGACAATAAAATGACAGTTAGAAGGTGTAGATTGGTAAAAACGGGTAAGAAGTAAAAACAAACAATAATTAGAAAGGCAAGGAGGGACGAAATTAATTGATAAGAGAAATAGAATCCATAAATTTCATTAAGCAATTTTTTTCTCCAGATGCCAAAAATGTGTACAAACTTTTTCAATTAATCATTAGTAGCAAGTATGGGATAATATTTTTAATTGTGTTGTTATATTACGACAAAATTTGGGGATATTATAAGCATTCAAGATATCCGACTTCTTTCAAATTTGACTAAAAATATTTTCCCATGTTGTGTGTTACGATCGGACTTTCAAATCTACTGGAATACTGGTGAGAACAGGAACGAAATTTATTCCTTTTTATCATTACAGCAATGAAATTTTAGGTAGAGATAAAGCCATATTTGATGGATGGTGCTCAGTGCGAGATGTGCAACCTTTCTGATTCTCGATATTTATGTCCGGAACTTTGCTGCCTCATGTATCTGTGCGAACCATGCTGGACTGATGTGCACAAACGACGCGGTTTGCTACATCACAGGCCAATGACCAAAGCAAAACCAGGAAGTCCAATGCGAAGCATTTCGAACTGTGTCACTGCATTTCCTTTCTTGAATCCACCCGTGGATCATTTGAATCACAATCAAAACAGTCTTCGTTCAAGTAATCAGCAGCAACTATGTCATTGCAGTAAGTTCTGAAATCCCGAGTAGATCTAACTGGAATAATTCAGACAAAACGTGCACCATGACGGCCAGTTATGCATTTTTGTATATCATTTTGCATGAAGGGATACATGATATGGATCGATTATCCATCATGCATAGCTAAGATTAAACTTTCTAACATTATTGTGCATAATGCACATATACGTACAGTAATACTTTTTGAAAAAAAAAACCATTATTATTATTTATATGTATCTTGGGTTTTAGGAGTACGTGAAGCACTTCCATTCCAGCATTTGTTGCAGCAGTACGTTTTGCAAGCGAACCTTTCACTACGTCATCCTCCATTCATTTGAATTATCTCAATGAATACATCTGTGAATAAAAATTGTGGAATACACCCTATTCCTGCCTAAACTCCTTCCTTTTCTCCGCCTTTGCATATTTCTATTATCTGTCATTTTACGTGACCTAAATTTCCTCTTCACTACATAATTTTAATTCTAATTCGTACTGTATTTAAATGTTTTAATTCGTATTGTGTATGATGTCTATGTGCTTTGCGCGAAATACCTTCCCGTTGATTTTGTCCTCTGCTTCTCCTGGATTTCAGTTGTAATTTTAAAAGTTGTAATTTAAAAAAGTTGTAATTGAAAAATTTTAAAGAGACAATTTGTGAATATTTTAAGAATTATTGTTTTCTTTGTGAATATGTTTTAAGAATTATTATTTTCTTTGTGAATATGTTTTAAAAATTTGTAATGGTTTATTTCTTGTTTTAAATAATCAGACCCTGTTTTCTTCAGTGCACTGTGCATAGTTTTTGTTAAAAGTTTTGCTTTTTTGTCATGACCACTATAATTTTTTGCAACACTTTTTGGCTACATTCAGAAATGGTGGCAGTTAAATTGTAGTTCTGCATTGAATTAAATGTTAGCTACGCTATCCGCCGAATTTTTTAGATTCGGATATTGGAACGGTTAATTTTTAGGCTGTAGCTACTCTAAGTTTTATTAAAAAACAAAGAACAGACCTGTTGAGTAAGGAATTGGAATTTGTCGTACGGTTTCTAGTCTCAGAAAATCCAACAATTCTTGATTTTATTTATGCTTAGGCGAGTTATGTGTCGAATATATCTGATCTCAGCAATGATACGATATGCAAACATATCCCGATAATACTGAGAAATTATAGATGACTTCGATTTGATTCCATGTTATGGTTGCTATGCTTAGAAAGCTCTTGACAGATGGTGGTTCGGAATAAAAGTTGATGAAGATTACAGCTAATTAGATTTCAGTAGGAAGTTTGAGGAGATGCAAACATTAAACAGAAGTGAATTCTGAAGGTTCGAAGTATGAAAGATTGTGGAGAATTTGTATTCTTCGTTACGAGTTCTACCCCAACAAGTTATAACCTCTAGGAACTTTCCTTTCTTTGATCGAATTTTAATTTCACATTAGCATGACTGGAATTCTCGTTTCATGTTTTTTTCTTCGTTTTTTTAGCATGGGTACAAGGTCCAAAAAAATGCAAATGCAAATAATTTAAAATTTGACAATCATTCGACATAGTCGGTTAATTATTTAAAGTTAGTCGTTACCAGAATGCTACGACAGCGATGAGCTAAAGTTTTCAGCTAAAGTTTCAACATTTCTAGAATCAACAGAATTAGAACCAACATTTACATATCTATATTTAATATTTTTTTAAGGTTACAGAAATATACCTGTCATAAATCAAATATGTGTTCTAGTCTCGTTGTATCAAATATTCTCATCTGCTTTCATTTGAATTCTCGCCTGCTTTCATTTGAATTGATCAACTAAATCATGACAAAATGTAAATTTATACCAAATTTTATCAGGCCAGAATGTGGGCTTTAAAATCCTCTAGAACTTGATTCGATTTCAGGCAGACTTTAGTACTTCAAAATTAGGTATATTAAACTTTTTTTGTCTGGAATATTTTCATATATATCAACTTTTCAGTCCTATTTCTAACATTTTAACACTCTGAATAAGATCCCAGCAATTCTATTCATCAACAAGATTTTTTTCAGTCTAAATATGAAAGAACAATTTTATCAGTATTGAAACTTATCAGTGACATTATTTGATATGGCCAACAGATATTAAAGTGATTCAATATCCCACATTATCTTTCATTTAATTATAGCAACTGCTTTCTGTTTTAGGAGAAAAATTACCTGCATGAAAATTTACGAAAATAAAATTTTGCAAAATTGGTTGATACTTCTTTGCTGCTCATAAAATTTTTTTAATTTTTAAAAGCGAACTTATGATTTGTTTTAGACCTCTTTTCTTGTCTTTCCAATTTTAAAGACTTTATCGCTTTTGTAAATAAACATAATTATCTTATTGAAGGTCTAAAACAAATCATGGATAAATCACGAAAAATGAATGCTCTACGCCTAGCAGTGATATGTGGTCACAAGGAATGATTGGACAAGTTTTGGCTATATTAAATCAATTTTTTTTCTCAAATGTTTCAATTCAGGAACATATGATTTTTAAATTCCCAACCCAATTCTTTACTTATCTGAGATGATATATCGTATTAAATAAGACTGCAAAATAACTTCATGCCAAGGATCAAAAATGATCAAAAATCGAAAATGCCAAGGATGAGAAAAAAATACCTGTAATTCTTTAATTCATGTTCTATGAACAAAACATGCCATTGATATGTTTTACGCTTGGGCTAATGGAATATGTTTTACGCTCACTGATAAAGGGTGCTAAAGGCTAATGGAATATGCTAAAGGCTAATGGAATATTAGGTCGAAACACTGAAAATGAGAATAAAAATCATACCACTAATCTACGAAATCAATTCAACTGCATGCATAATAATCGGAAGATTTATTGTACATCTTTGTGTATATGTAGTAATGATAGTAGTACTCAATTACACATGAAATGAAACCTAGTATACTTAACTCTATACTGCTCACCATAAACAATTCAGAAAGCAAAGACCTCTAATTAATTATTCTAAATCTGAATCATTCAGTTAGGACTAATATTTGATACATAATTTCATATTATATATCTGCCAGGTATTTAATAAGTGAATTCATAATTGTCCACCATGTGATTGAATGGAATAATGAAATTATCATTATTCGGCTGACAATAAAATCAGAAAATTGAAGTTACTAGTTACATTAACAGATAAAATCTCTGGAAAACATGGTAAGAGAAATTATGAAGTAAACGAATAGGTGAGAATGGTCAGGGCGAGATGGGGGATACATGAAAGCATCTACGAAGGACAAAATATTACAAGATTTGAGAGAAAGCAGAGAGTGATGAAATCAATAAGACAATATTACATAAAGATCGAGAGAAACGAAAGGACTGGCAAACATTTATTGGAATTGTAAAGCATTATGTGGTAGAGAATGATGAAATCGACAAAAGGTGTTTGAGCACTATATTACATAATGGCACACAGATCAAAAGTAAGATATAAACAAGGTTTATGCACAGGTTGCAAGAAGTCGGTAAAAATGGGTTGTCGATGTGGGGAGTGAAGGAGAGGAAAGGGAACGATAGGGATAGAAGAGTTTGGGTTGAAATTGGCATTTGTGTGATATTACTCTACAGGTTGATGGTATTACGAGATAGATCATTAGCAACATTACTGTTAGTTGTTAATGGTTATTTTTGCCCGCAGTATTTTCAGTTGTGGTACCATTAGGTTATTGGTACTAAGAAGAATTGATGCTATTGATATCTCCGCTGATTCGGTGTCTTCGTGTAAATCGTATTGTACATCGTGCCTTCTTAGGCAGTGTTTCTTTACAAGGAAGATTATCATTGACTTATACCTGTAGGGTTTGTGGTACTCGACAGGTAAGTATTTTTGAAGTTTTTTTCCACATATTCATTTGCTATTTCAATAGGCAAAAGTACATTATAGTGCAGGAGTTAATGATTCATAATTTGACGGATTAACTATGTGAGTTGACTTGTTAATTAATAATTTGCACAGTCGGGACTTTTAATTTATACACAGTTCACGGTTTAGCAGATTTTTTGTACCGTGTATACAGAAAATAGATGGCAGGATAAATCAATCATTTTATTCTGAAATTCTCAGTTACCTATAGGAAATGGAACTTCCGACCAAAAAGAATTTTAGGGTCCAAAATTTCTTTCCGAGAAGGCATACAAGGAAGGTGTTGTAATTGTAACTTGCAACAGTTGCAAAAATTACCATTTAATTGCCGATAATTTGGGCTGGTTTCCGCAGTCCAAAGGTTCAAGAAACATCGAAGAGATACTCAAAGAGAAGGATGAGGAAGTAAGAAAAGGCATCGAGCTTATCGATATCGCCAAGTGAGGTAAATTTTGAAAACTAATTATTTTTGAGTGAAATAAATCGGAAGCATTAAGTGAAAGGAATTGCTTATCTATTTAGAAAACTAAACTATAATTCGTCGACTAAATCGTAAAAGTTGAAGAAGTTTATACAAAAGTCATGCAAGTTTTTCTTAAAGGAAGTTTCACGATGACTTATGACTTAATTTTTTCAAGAATTAAAAAGAAGTGGATTGAAGTACATGGTATCTCAGTATTTGAACTTGAAATAGTTTAGACACTCATTAAATATTGTCGTTATAATTGAAAATTATGTAGTTGTTTCTTTTTTTTCAGAAAACAATAGAAAATATGGCTCTAAGCACATCACACATTCCAATCTCTGCATTATAAAAAGGTTACTTACGTTCGGTTAGGCAATAACAGCATTTTAAATCCTATGTGAATAGGTTATTGTTTTTCATTTTCCTTACCAAATAAAACACAAGTTTTCAAAATTTTAAAGCAAATATGGTACTTAGATAATGCAGTTTTCTGATTGCACATTGAGAATCTCAGTTAATTTCATTTTTCTCCCTCCTCTGTTTGCTGTCTATTTATACATATGCATATTAATATGTAATATAGAAGATTAGTGTTGAATTAAAATTAATTGCTAACGAAATTAATTGCTAACATAGGACTTTATAATAGATAATTATTTTCAAATGTGGTAGCAACAATGAGTGAAACAACAGCTTTTCGGTCAATATTGAAAAAAAATCCGTCAAAAAGTGGGAAACAATGTATGTGGTAAAGAAATTTTGAGATTTAAATTCCTTATGAGACGAATTGGTAGCTAGATCTTGTGTGTATTTAAGTCACCAAGTCTTATTGTTGGCAATATTTTGCAATCTTATAAAAGATGAGTTCGTTATAATGTCTAGTAAGGAAGAGATAGTATGATATTACTTTGGAATTTCTGTCTTCGTAATGCACGTCTGACTATTTTCAAAATATCTCTGGAGTTTGAAATCTTCCATGTTTAATGACTTAAAGAACGCAGTTTACGAAAGGTTATTGAGTTGTTTTGATGTAGATATCGTCCAAGAATAACGAGTGCTACTGTTGATTTAAATTATCTTCGAACGCTTTCTCGTAAAACACTTGACAAAGAATATTCTTTATTTCTCGAAAAGCTAAGTACTACTCCAGATGAACGTACTGCTGTCAAGGTTTCTCTTTCGAATTTTGCAACGCTTTTTTGATGATTTCTGGTACGCTCGTATTTTAGCTGTTTCACTGCTTCGTTAACAGTCGAAATCAAATGAATATTTAAAGGTTTTTACTAAAGAATATCTTGAAGGCTGGAAGTGGATAATTTGTTAAATAATTATGACGGTAAAAGGGAGCATTATATTTAGTGCTGGTTTTGCCAATGGTGGTATTCTGATTTGTTTTAAGTAATTTCAAATTTTTAAAAAAAAGACAAGTTGCTGTCTTATTTGGGCAGGATTTCTACATTGTTTCTGGTTTCATCAATTTTCGAAGCGAAAGTCTTTGTTTAGTTTGTTGATGGTCGTCATCATATTTTCCCTCAAATGACAACTTAGCTTACATAATGCACAGATATCGCGAGACGCATGATTTCAATCATTTAATTTTGCAAATAAAAACTACTTTATTCGAGGAGTAGCTTTATATTATTCAAGAAATGGTAATCAATGGTGTTTGACTGACAATTTTAACATCAAAGATGAACTAACTAGAATTCTGATTCTGGAGTTTCTTAACGAAGGTGTGGCTAGTTCATTTTTTGAACTTTTAATATTCTAATATGATTTTGGGGATTGCAAATTTCAGAAAACCAAGTTGGTAATATATTTGGAGAGATTTTTATTTTTTTTAATTTGTTGTGCAGGCCTCCCTTGTCGCCTATAAATTCCATGATTTATGTGACATTAATGGGTTTCATGTTTTCTTGTTAACTTCAAGTAGGGTGCAAAGAAACTTTCAAAGGTTTCAGAATTCAGAAAATGTGGTTGCGTGGGTTACTGAAGTATAAAATATGGCCTAGTGACCTCAGGTTTTATTAATCCTCTACAATGTATGACTGCTGAAATAATTAGAAAAAGTAACAATGATTTTCAGATTGTTAATTTACCAATCTATATTCTAGATTATGTGTTTGGTGTTTTGAGATTAGAGCCGTAGATGATGGATGGGTTTGTTGAAGAAGGAACTACTGATAAATTGTTTCTTAAATTCAATTTATTTTGGGACAAAAAAAATATCGCGTAAACATCTTAGTTTTTCTAATTGCAAGCTAACTTAAAGTGTTTTTAGGCGCCAACGAGCTTTTGTACAGCAATATTTACCGTTGTGTGTGGAGCAGGCAGTGAATTCACGTTTACTAATTTCTGTTGATTGGAAAATCATTTCGAAAAACCAATTTCTGAATTGCGGAAAAACTTGCTCAATCACGCTTTTATTCGCTAATTTTGAATCATTCAAGTAATACATCTGGTTCAGTAATTCATTCTGCGAGTAATTATTATTAATAAGACTACGTTAACTTCCTTCATTTCAGTATTACTTATCAAATGAATTATCATCACACTTATATCGTGTTTTCCTAGATATTATAAAAGGGGTCGTGTCTAAATTTGTCTCATTCATTTGATGCTTTATTTGACTGTTTTCTATGGATATTTTATTTGATAATTGTTTTGTGAATAGTAAAATTATAAATGTCATGCTAAGTACGATACAAACTCATGTCAGCTTTTTTTTCTTTGATTGTCATAGTGACAGGTAACCGACAAATTCACGAAATTTGTATGAATTACAACATAAATTTTTTATAAATTTTCTGAATTAAAGAAAAAATTTTTCGTTGCAAGTATTATATATTTGTAATTATGCTGCCTGTTTTTTTCAATCCTTCACTATATTTTCATCTGCGCTTTCAACTGGATCATAGTTGTAATTTATACAAATTTCATGAATATCAAAGAATCGTTTTTAGATATATGAGATGCTTTTCTCACTCAGTGAACATTTTGAGCATTTTTCTTCAAAGGAGGATACATTTCCAAATATTGTTTGTCTTTATAATTCATAGAAATGTAATGGTGTTTGATATTCGTTTTATATAAATTAAGTCAAGGACTCTATCCATTCTTTTCTCTGTTCAAAGTAACAAGTAGATTAAATGGTTTGAGCTCAATACTGGGATTTTTATTTCTCGCGGGTAACGAATTCCACCTTTATTTTTGTCTCGACCAGAAACTTTTACTGGCTATAATTTCTTGTCACTTCCTTATTGTTTATATGTGTGTGTGAAACTAAAAAAAATAATATGTTTGTGAAACTAAATAAAATTATTCGAGTGGTTTCTTTCCCTAAATTAGAATTTGTTTTTGCAAAAGTGATATCATATGTTGGAGTGTAGATAACATTCCATTTTGTTCACTGTATATGTTGTATTCCGTAGATCATGTGCGGCTATTTGCACGCATTTCATAGTTTCTGGGCTTCTAACTTCATTTACAGGTGCATTGAAATCTGATACGTAGATAACCATGGTGCAGCATAAAATGAAAAAGAAAGTCTCTTTGCCAGGTGGTGTCAAACTGAAGAAGAAAGTAAAATCCACAAAACGAGGCCCTAAGAAAGGTCATCAGCTGACAATTGCTCCGAAAAAGCCTGCCGCAATACAACAAACTAAATTTGATTCTGAAATAACACGGATAATAAACAACAAGAATGAGCAGTCAATAAAAGGCCGCGCAGATAAAGATGTCAGTCGAAATACCTCCGCCTAACTTATTTGTTTGCAATTTCTGTTTCTATTGTTGATAAAAGCTATTGGCACTTTGATTTGATTCCAAACATTTGTTATCTGAATAGAATAATTAACCGTCTAAGAAACCCGAAATACACACCCATTGTATTGTACTTCCAATTTGTCAACTTGTATTTAATTAACCACCTTCACTATGCTTGTTGATCATTTGTAGATTGAATATGGAAAAAACATTTAAGATACGTGATACAGGCCTTTCTATGTTTCTCGCTATGTTTAATTTAATAGTAAGACTGACCCAACATCGTTTAGCAGCACGTTCGATGAAATTAGAAGTGCATGATGCGATGATAAGGGCCATTGGGATTTCCTGGGAATACAGAGTTGAGCATTTAAAGATGGTATGGCCGAATGTGCACCCGGTGATGAGAATATTTTTACTACATCAACCACGGCGCACATCCTGAAGCACCATCAGCGTATTTCTCTTATCACGGTATTGTCTGTAGACGAGGGAACTATTTCGTAGTATTCTTCAATAAAATTAGAAGTGTATGATGAGAGTCGTTGGGATTTCCCAAGAATATTGAGTTGAGCTTTTGATGAAGATGGTATGACCGAATGTGCACCCGGTGATGAGAATATTTTCACTACATCGACCGCGGTGCACATCCTGAAGCACCGTCAGCTGATTTATTTTATCCCGTTATTATCTCTGGATGGGGGAACCATTTCTTTAGCTGGGATATATTTGGTTTTTGTTAAGGATGTTTATGGTAAAGTAACGGCCATTCTACTTCTTGCAGAAATGAGTACTGACCAACAGGCTAAGGGGAAGGAAGAATGTTGAATGAGCTGACTTAGTACACAAGTGTCGATCGAGCATTGGGCGGGTAAAGGGGAGGTTGATCTCGAGGTCGCGCGGTGACCAGCGGTCAAAACAATGCGATTCTGCTCTTTTCCTCTCCATCCATTGTGAAGATAAGGGACAGAAGGTTATACTCTAACCGTTCTTTGATTTGTCTAGTGGACAGTTGGATGACGAGAGGTAAACGGTGATTGAAAGAGACCATTGGGGTCCGGAAAAGAAGAAAAGAAAAAAGTGGAGCAACATTTGTAGCAGTTTTTGTTGTGAAGGTCACCAAATTAGTGAGGGTCAAACTCTCCATTTCCTCTCTTTCCTTTGCTTGACCTTTATCCAATCTCATTTCCCTAACTCTTCATTCTTGCCTTCTATCTCAAATCTCATAAAAATTGATCCCTTTGACTAGAAAATATAATTTGCAAGAGAGTATACTTGTGGAAAGATTCATAATGAATTTTCTAGCTAATGAAACATTTGAAAAGGATTTTAAGTTCTTTTCTCAGATCTTTACAACATACTTTTCAATGATAGTATAATTTAAAAATAGACAGCCATAAATTGTGCAGTAACTGCAGTGTGGATATAACGATAATACGACATTTCTATAGGTTTGTTGTAACATTGAATGATTGAGACTATTAGCCCAAATTTTCTAACATAAAATTATAATTTTATCAGGTAATTAAATGAAATGAACACATTAAAATGTGTTCATTTCATTTAACTCAACAAGTTTCAAATACTGTTTAAAATTTGATTTTCTGACAAATATTTCACTTTATATCATTAATTGGCTGAAATTAATTTTCATCATAAATCATAATTTTATTTCGTGCCAAGTATTCATGCAATAACACAGATAACTAGATGAAATTCCTTAAAGTTAAATATGGTTTTAATAATTAAGTATACAGGTAACTAAACAAATATATACATACACAATATGCATAAGTCTTTATTGATAAAATAATCAAAATTTCGTCTAAGACATTGAAAACTATCAATGCTTTTGAAAATTTCTGTTAAATTCTAATTCGTTGGAAGGAACGAATAAAAAAAGTTCTTGCGATAAAATTCTCAATTATCTGAGCTATTTTTACTAATTTGAATATTACAACAATAAATTCTTTGGTACAAATTGCTATTGCATTTTGAATGAATATTTATAATAAGGCATTTAACTGTTTCAGTACAGATCCTAATCCTTCCAAATTCCAACCATTTATAAAAAGTTCGATAAAAGACAAAGATTGTATTTTTGAATTTCGGTTGCATAAATTTCAAGTCACTGAAATAATTGTCCAACCTGATTAATAAATACATTGTATGATAAAAAATAAGAAATGAATGAAATCACATAAAGTTATTTTGCAAGTTGTAATCATTCTTCGAATACTATTCTCGATACAATAAATCAACAACCGATAAGTGTATAAGTAAATATATAGGAAAATTACTCAGTAAGAAATAGCTTGAAATAATCAAATCTAATATAACAGAATTTTTAAATTTCTTGAAATATACAATGAATTTATGTTTAAAAATTCTATGAAGCTTACAGAATTTATGTTTAAGAATTCTATGAAGCTTACAGAAAAGTCACGAATTTCATTGTAAAACATAAAACATACAAAGGTCATGATTTCTCAGTAGATCTTTCATTATCGATCACATTCGGGTGCAGTAGCATTACAATTGGAAGATGCACTTTGCGAAATAACCATATAGGCTTCTCTTACTGATATTATAAATCATAATTTTCAACAAAGTTTGACGGATGAACAATGTTAAGATGATAGCTTTCATTTCCAATGATTATTCTGATTAGCTTGTCGATTATATTTTTCAACAATTCATTTCTTCGAGATTTTGCGAGTAGTAAAAATTAAGGAATTTTAGGACACAAAATGTTACTAACTTATCAATTAATCACCTTCATTGTACTTTTTGATCACTTGTACTGGACACGTAAAAAGCATTTGCTATGCGATGCAGACCTTTTTATGTTTTTCTCTATGTTTGATTCGATAGTAAGACTGAGCCAACACCGTTTAATAGTACGTTCGATAAAATTAGGAGTTCATGATAAGATTAGAGCCACTGGGATTTTTCGGGAAAACTGAGTTAAGCATTTAAGGGAGATGGCATGGCCGAATGTGCACCCGGTGATGAGAATATTTTCACTACATCGACCACGATGCACATCCTGAAGTACCATCAACCGACTTCTCTTATTCCTGGACGAGAGATCCATTTTTTTAACTGCGATATTTAGTTTTTGGTGAGGATGTTTGTGGTAAAGTAACGGCCATTCTATTTCTTGCCGAAATGAGTAATGACCAACAGGCTAAGGGAAAGGAAGAATGTTGAGTGAGCTGACTTAGTACACAATGTCAATCGAGCACTGGGCGGAGGGGAAGTTGATCTCGAGGTCACGCGGTGACCAGTGGTCAAAACAACGCGATTCTGCTCTTCGTCTCCATCCATTGTGAAGATAAGAGACAGAAGGTTCTTTGATCTGTCTAGTGGACAGTTGGATAATGAGACGGTATTTGAAAAAGATAAATGGGATCCGGAAAAGAAAAAAAGAAAAAAATGGAGCAACATTTGCAGCAGTTTTTGTTCTGATGGTTACTAAACTAGTGAGGGTCAAATTTTCCATTTCTTTTTCATTCGCTTGACCTCTATCCAATCTCATTTCTCTAACCCTTCGTCTTCTATCTCGAATCTCATAAAAATTGATTCCTTTGACCAGAAAAATATAAAGAGCATATTACAAATATATATATTATCAATGATAGTATAATATGATAGTATAATATTAAGAATTTTCATTGATATATATATATATATATATCAATGAAAAGATTCTTAACGAATTTTCTGCAAATGAGAGATCCAAAAGAATTTTAAGTTCTTTTCTCGATTTTTACAATATATTTTCAATGATAGTATAATATTAAGAATCCGAAGTTTGTTTTAAATCCGATATTAATTCAAAATTGTGTGAACCTAAAATTTCTCATCATTTGATGAATTTTATTACCAAGTCCTTCATCTACTGGCACAATTCCAATAGTCATGGATATTTTTCTTATATAGCTTAGCTTTCAACAATACACATAATCCATATTTTACAGGCCTATGGCTTACCTCAATCCATCATACGTCTGATTTTACCTGCAATGTACAGGAGAGCAAATTTTGAAAAGCTAACTACTAAACTTTTCTACAAAATTAACCAGCTTTGCAGGAGCGATATTATAAATAATTCTTTAAGTATAAAAGATTTAAAAAAAATGCATATCTCTATAAAATTAATAAATAATAATTTTCTTGGGATTTCAAACGAGAAGAATTTTGCATTTATGTTTTATTTGATTTATATCTTAACTTTTGAATATCTCCGGAATATTCCGAAAGAATTCTACAATATTTAAATGAAAATTATAAGTGAAAAATTTAATTGAATTTAATCAAATTATTATATTGAGATGAGCTTGTAAGCGACATAATCGCCAGTTTTTGAATATTTGTGAATAAGTGAATTTGAATAACAATGCATTAAGGACACTTTTAATTTCACGCATCTTTCGATTTTGATTCTTCCACTTTTAAGAATTTATCATTAAGCCCTTTTGGGACTAACGATTGAAATATCTGAAAAAAATGTATCACATTCAGATACTAAAAAATTTCTTAAATTTTTTACAAAAAATTTTGGAACTGATAAAAAGCATATTTGCTCAAAAAACTGATTTGCCAAAAAAGTTATAAAATATGAAGTGATATGAATTTAAGATTGCTTATGAATTGATCCCGCAAACCTGAATTTTCCACGTCTCTATTCATGTTAACTATATGAATAACTAATCCTAACATTATTGAAAACCAGCAATTATATTAACAAGCGTTTGATGCTAATCAAGTGAAAAACTGATTATATATTATTTCTACTATAAATGAATGATAACTTTCAATTCAGGACCAAATGCTTATTTTATTAATTTTTATTGCATTTTCCTTGCAATTTTATTTATTGTGCAAATTATACAAATGTAATTCATAGCTTTGATTGAAAATTCATACTTTTTTAAATTAATTATTGTTAAAATTAGGAAAAATTTCGTAAGTTTATTTTTACCGTCAAAATCACGTGAATAACAAACAGAATTCCGGAAAAAAATTCAAAACCTGATCATAAAGTTTAAAAGCAGAATCCTGGGCTTTTTTCATGAGCGGTCGCTCTCTGATCCATATCCGATGGGCAAGTAAGATAGTTGTTCCAAAAGCAAATAAACTGAACAATGCTGGTAGAAGGAGCATCAATATAAACAGTCCGCACTTAATGAGAATTTAATTAAATAAAAGATTTTGATTAAGCTTTAAAGCTAGGGAATTTTAAGTGAACATAAATTCATAGGTTATCATTCCATTGAGTAACTTACCATTCCAATGATTAAAAAAACTAACCAACCGCTTTTCAAAGTAAATTTCCAATAATTTTGAAACAGACTATAGATGATTTAGTTCCTCCACCATTTGAAATTTAGAATGAAAGAATTTTGCGTCTTAAATTTGCATACTACCATCAAAGAAGTTTTGTATAATAAAAATTTTACATTTCTCGATGATTTCCAGAAACTTCATTATTTAAATAATTATTTAAATAATTTGAATAATGGATGAGTTCCATTTCCTCAATCTGTGGTTATTCTGTTGATTTACATTATCTATTGCTTTTCGGACAGTTTGAGCACCCGGTATGATAATTTCTAGATATCTGCAAATCATTATTAAATAATCCAATTGTTTATCTATCCATCATTTTCAATTATCGATTGTTAAATGGATTATATTTTAAAATACTTCTTTATGAATAATTAAAAGTGTCACTTGAAAATAATAATAACTTGATAATTGCTTGACAATGTATGAACAATATGCGAAATACCGGCAATCATTTTACAAGTAAGCAAAAGTGTGCAGAAATTTTGCAGAATATTACTTTACTTCAAGACTACGACAATTATATTATAATGATGCAAATGATTGAATATCAAACAAAACGCTCAGTTATGTATGCTGCTGCGTTGTCATTATCCGTGTCATGCGGGACAGATAATGAATTTCTTCATACTTCATTTTAATATCACCGCGTAACATTACTCTGTTATGTCATCACTGAAACATACAGCATTATTGATCACTGCATATTCAAAATCTAATAATCACTTTATAATGATTATGGACAGAATTCCAATAAATTTTAGTATAGGCGGAAAGTTGGAAATATAAATTAGAATAATACTAGAAGTGATAAAGGTGAACAAAATTTGATTCTCTCTAAATACCATTCTATTAACTTAAGATAGTTTTCAGACATGCACAAATTTCAAATGGTTAAATTTTTTAGATAGCGAAAAAAGTCCAGCTTACAATATGGTAAGGATGAACTGTAAAACGCCATTTGCGACATTTCGCGAAGAAATGTTGTATTTCAAAAATTAAGTGTTGTCACTTGCTACACATAAACTATAAACCAGAATTATATTTTAGCCTGCTTTAGCGAATTACCTATTAATAAATTTTCTAGAAATCTGATCTTCATTTAAAATTAATGGATCACTATTATAAATTCTTAAAATAAGATCAACATAAGCAAAGTGATATTTGTTAGCAGTTAATCTCCCACTATCACCGCTCTTTCGATAGCTTAAATTTTCTGAAAATTTAGATTACCTATGTAAATTGCCCAAAAAAAAACATTTACAAATCTTTGTTTGTTACTTGAAGTTGATTCTCTGTTCAAATATTGTCTATTCCATAAGTATAAAGATCAAACTTTGCTCATATTTTAAACTTTCAGATTAATACTTGGTGCCCACATAGACCAACCAAAGTCAAGAGATAATGAATCCAAATATCCTAAAATGATATAGTAACAGGTATCGTAAATTTTTAACGAAGATGAGCTAACTAATTAAAAGGGCCAGTTACTGTGTGCATTCCCTCATAAAGATGACATATATGTATTTGTTTGCACTCTTCGGTTTTGTATCCCAAAGTCATTTATATGAAATATTTAAAGTAATAAGCAAATCATTAACAAATACAATAAACCATAATGCATCGTATTGTTTTAACATCTTTTCTACATGATGTGCGATACCGAGCCGGAATGATTAATGATTTCTACACGTTTAATGCTGTAAGCGGTATAGGTGAGACTTGCAATTCAATGGTTCAACTTTATATGATAATCCACTTGTTGCTTAAAAAATAACATAGTCACAAGAATGTCATCTGAATTTGAACCGCTTTTATAACTTTTCAACAATTCAAGTTTATTTCTGCTTCTATCTCGTGTCTGCCATGGGAAGTATTCCGAGTTCCGCTAATCAAATCTAGCCGTTTGATTTGACTAAGTTAATAAACAAATTCAACCGTTTGATTTAACTAACTTATCGACTGAATGGAAACCGTCTTAAATGTTCGAAGACCCTTAAACTATTTTAAATGTCTGACGGGGTATAGCTTTTACTTATTTAAAATATTCTCATAAAAATAATATTTTGAAATGTTTTTTCATCAAAATAACTACATTCTTTGGATAGATGCCACAACTTTAGTTCAAGCTTTCGTTAACAATGAAATATTTACTTGTGAAGTTATGAACATTCAACGAATTTGTTACAGACTCCATGACTCATTTTTAACATTCCCTCACAAATCCTCTTCATCTGTTGTATTTCTAATGAAGAAGAATAGTGAAATTCAAAAGATAACAAAGGAAAGAGCATAAAGAATGAAGAAAAAAACGATGAGTTTAACTTCATTCTTGTCACTGGCGCCCAAGCAATGAAAGGAGTAGAAAGTGATGATCGAGCTAACATTACAAGATATATTATATATTTCTGAAAATATTAAGATAATAATAAAGTCCACTTAGCTCAATGTCACTTTACACACTTCGATGAATAATTAACAACAAGCCGAATATTTGCTAACAAACGGTCGAATATTTACTACAATCGGTCGAACATTAGTTCCATACGATTGGTTTCTATTTGGAATGCTTCGAAAAACAAACTAAAACAGTGGTCATCATTTCACATCGATTAAGTTTAGAATGAATAACAGGAAAAATATTTATGATTTCGGATGACTTCCACTTGTATCTTTGATGATGATTAAATGAAGTTTCAAGCGAAACAAAATGGTGAATGCCCTCCGTTAGAAATTGTTGCAAGTTAGAGCATCATATCTTGCGTCATATTGTGTATTTTGTTTTGTGTTGTACCATTTCATATTTTTCCGAATTAAGACTTTTTCCACCGTTACAGAAGACGAAAAAGTAAGGAAGTAAGAAGACTAATGTTAAATTAAGTTTTCTTGGTTACCAAGAATTTCTGGACCACTGAAATATGCACTCGGTATGTTTAGGTATAGGACCATTCCATCTGAAACAACAGTCAAGACAACACCACTCTACCCGGCGACAACCGCGACAGTACCGCCCCAGTTATCTAATCACTGATCTACCCACATCCACTTTAACAGATCCTCATATTGTGACGAATTGAAAATTACGATCTCATTTAAGTGCGTTTCCAATAGCTCTGATTGTTCTAGGATTTCCTTCCTCTCAAGTTTCCTTTAGTGTCAATGAGTTGAGTTTTTCCCTAATTGAGTGATATTACCAAGCAATGCTCCTTAGAGGGTTTTATAATAGTTTAATAGGATAATTTCATTCGAAGTTCTTCAAGTTGATTAGTTCTTTTATTTTTCATCATTTATGCTAGTAATTAAGAACTTAGCGAGTTCCTTTTAATTTCAGGCGAAAACAATGACACTCACATATTCATCGCGACTTGCCGTTGGTCTTTCTCGGTGATTTTTCAACCAAATTCTTTCATTATTTAAAAATTAATTAAAGGCAAGTAACAACTGCCCTTCAAGTGACAGTTTGATTTTCTCTCTCTCTGCTTTATAAAAATGTGACACATGTTAGACTTTCCCTTACAAAAGGTTTGTGTTGCTGATAGTCTCTTCTTATACTATTTATAATTTATTACCGTACAAGAGTATAACTGTGTTTTGAATTTTTTAATGTTTTCAAGATCATTTTTTGCTTTGGTAACTTCGAAATTACCATTGAATATGCCAGCTAGATCGTATAAATACTAGCACACTTAATATGTCAGTTAGGAAAAGGCTGTTATAAACTGGATAATTTCATATCAATCGTTTTATCTTATCCCAAATTTATTTATTATCTCATTAAAATGACTTTATCTTCACTATCAATTACGATTTGTAATGTTTTCCTTGCAGGTCCATAAAACGAGGTTTCAGTCAAGTGGGTGATCCCGGAAGCGGCAGTGGAAAGGTCTGTTATATTTTCGTCTCAATTGTTTAACGACTAGTACAGATTTCATTTTGCATAACTTTTATATAAGAATCGCTTTCCTGCAAACGATATTCCTAACTGAACATTTCAACCGTTTTATTACTCTCTTAAACGAGAACAGTAACCGTTTTATTACGCTACTGAACAAAAACAAGGAAAAGGAGAGATGGGAATTTTATCAGAACAAAAATGTTGATTTGTTTGGATAAACATCTAACAGTTGGAGGCTTTTGAAAAAATTTCTTTATGGCTATTTTTTTGATTCATTTTTGATGTTGATTATATTAGACAGGTGAAAGGAAAGAAGGATTTAGTGATTTTTAACATTTATTTTCAAAAACTTTTTAGCTTACTTCTATTCAGGGTGGTGGTGCAGGTGGATCGATACGTGATGCTGGCGGCGCTTTCGGAAAACAACAGGCAGCGCGCGAAGAGCAATATTTCAGAAAACTGGTAAAGATGTTTTATTTTATTTTCTTCAAGCATGTAGTGTTCACTTTCCCACACTAGCTCCAACATTGTGCATTGTTTTGAAAGCCTTTTAATCGCTGATTCTGCATCCAACCCATCTCGTAAATAGCAGGCGTAAAACTGCTTTAAGTACACGTGAATATTTCCAGAACGCATTTTACATGTCTACAGCTCTTGATCACATATTTCGGAATGGGGCAAAAATGGGTGAGAGTGTCTGCATGTCTAAATTGATTAATCAATCTAAATTAATTGCATGGTACATGTCCAAATTAAGTATTATTGAATAAGAGAATTCAACTTTTCACAGGAAAAAGAGCAGTTAAAAGCGTTGCAAATGCAGTATAAAAATTTGCGTAAAGAAATGGAACGTGAAATAGAAAAACATGAAAGTCATGCCCGTGAACATAAAGAGGCAGCTGAACGTTTGAGACGTCGAGCAAGTGAATTGGAAAAACAAGAGCAACAAATGAAAAATGAATAAGTCAACCTTTTTCTTCTGGATTCTTTGATTGTTCTAAAGATGCTAGAAACAGTACAATTAGAATCGATTAGACTAGACTAGTGTATATGAAATTCCAAAAATCCGTAAACCAAAATGTTCTTCGAATCTGCACTTTTTTAATTTTTTTTAGTAGTGTCTTTCTGCAAGCAGATGTCGTTTACGAAGTTTTATTACATTATATGTTACACAGATAATGCCTTTCTCATTATATTTGATAGATCAGCGATTTTTCCAAGCAACAAAATAAGTTTACAGCTTGTACGAAAAAACATAATGAAAGCAGAAACAAACAATAATTACTGACTGACTAGGTACCCGATAAAGCGGAGCTTAGAAGATCAATCCGTATTTGTGACTGCGTATATATATTACAAAAATCGTCAAAATCAAATGTCGGGAAATTATTGCCACTGAAGAAAATAAGCGAGAGAAATATTGTGAGTGTAAAGAACAGCAGGAAACAATAGAGTTATGGTTTATGGATGGAAAATTACGTAAAGGACGTGGACTTTTCCAAAATTGGAGAAGACCATGATTGTAAAAAAGTTTACAATAACTAAACAAACACTAGGACTCGGCAACAGATTAAGACTTGAAAGTTTTTTGGAACTGTGATATGTTGTAAATCAATTAGCAGGAAATGATTTATACGGATTATAATACTGTTCTGCTTCATTAATCGCAATCATTGATTACACTGGTGTTTTTATACAATGGAATAATCAAAAGTAAATGATCGCTGGGTACATGCAACTGCAACTGCAGAAAAGAAGAAATACAAAAGCAGACAGCAAGTAATATAATGCACAGGCAACAGATTGGAAAATTTAAAAAATCTCAATTCTTTGACTAGTCTATTGAACCTCCGGGTCTCTCTTGGTGATCTTTATCTTAAATCGCCTCTATTTATTAATGTGCTCATGCCTTTAACTGTATCATAATTGAATCAAAACATTCTCAGTTTATCCTTATTGAGTTCTATTCAGTGACGAAAATAAAAGCACATGAGTACAGAAAGAAACACAAAAAGGAAGGTGAGGCTGCAGCAGGAAACAAGAACATCAATCAATAACTGTCACCTCTTTCGGGATATCTTTCAATTATTTACTTTCACCAGATGCTGCATTACTTTCCAATGGCTGAAAAAAAAATTTTCGGTTTTCCCACATATTTTCCAACAATTCTAAGCAGACTGCTACAAAATGCTACCGATTATTTGCATCTAAAATACCTGATATTATCCATCAGCTTGAGCTGTTGTCAATTTTGGAAAAAAAAATTTTTAGGATTAAGGAGGTACATTCACAAATATATTTGGTGAATGCTATTGGGATTGAAATTTAGAACTGGAATATTGTTTAGAGAGAGAAATTATCAATTCAGTGCTTCAGAGTATTTATCATTTCACTAAATTTCAAAATGATGGCCTACAGTTTGCATGCAAGCGCACGAATATAACAATTTTCTTCCATAATTTTTTTCCACAAACTGTGGGATTGCAGTAGAAGGCACCATTGCTTGGTTAATTTTAGTTCCGCGTCATAACTGCTAATATGGGATTTAGGATAAGTTTTTACTGTTGGATTTTGGAACAGATTTTTCATATCCTATCAGGCTTCGAAACACCAACGATACCACCACAGTTGCCATGATCAGTCCATGGATGTATCATGGTTTCGAAGAACGATCAAACATTCTGTCAGCACTACACTATCAGTTATTGAAATATTACAGTTAATAAATATGAGGATTTTGATTTAAATACCATCCATAGACTATATGCTTCGTTATTATATGAATAAAGTTACGTAATATCATTATTTAGTAAAAAAATTAGTAAGACTGCTGATGTTTTGTGGAGTAGAAGGGGGTGTCCGAAGGATTACCTCTCTACCACCGAATGAAGCCATGTTTTTTCTACAACTTTGACGAACTGTTGTTCATCGCTATTCTATCGAGTGAATTATAATAGCGTACCCGCAGAAATGGATTGTCGTTAGGCGTTGACTGATTGCTCACTAAACCATTATTAGTTGTTCGTGTATACTGAAATAAATAAACGTTTAAAGCCACTAAAGAGGATTATTCATCGTTTTGATGCGAAGCAAACAGTTTACAAAAGAAAACGTGAAAAGTATAAACATTTGGTACATAAGCATCAGGTTTAAAGCAAATATATATTTGGAATTCTTATTAGCAATTACAACAATTTTAACTAGTAAAAAATCTGTCAAAAATGAAATAATATCACTAGTAATGAAATGCTTACGATATGAAAATAGTTCATACTTATCACCAGAACTGCATCTATTGCACACACTGTATTTTCTACCACTTTCGTATTACTGACATGATTATTAGGCAAAACTAATTTCAGATTCCATTACAAACGAATCTCTTCCTATTACTTAGTCTTTTATAAAGCTTAACCCTATTTTACACAAATCGAAGTGTCATTCCTTTCGTAGAAGTGAAATTAACATGACGAAACAAAAGAAGCACAATTAAACAAACGTATGAAATCAACTAATCAAATTTTATTTCAATCCTAAGTTTTAAA
>CAKAEH010001451.1:0-59197 GCA_916381525.1 Cercopithifilaria johnstoni
AAAATTTTTGCAAGAAAATTTTAAAAGGGAAAAAAATTTTTAATATAAATTTATTAATTATTTTATATTATTAAGTGAGGCAAATTTAGCGTATAAAATAAATTGTTGAAATAAAAGCATTCTTACTATAAAAGGGAAAAATTAAAATTAAAGGGGGAAAAAATTTTTAATATAAATTTATTAATTATTTTATAGTATTTAAGTGAGACAAATTTAGCGTATGAAATAAATTGTTGAAATAAAAGCATTCTTACTTCAACTAATTACTAATTAATAATTAGCATTTAATTTTACACTTTTGCAATCAGAAACAACAGTGTTTTTTTCTGTTTGTTTGATTTGAATTTTTATTTTCTTTTATTTAATTTCATTTAAATCGTAAAATTTATTTTGAAATAAATTAGAAAATACTTTTCATTAATTAAAATTATTATTGCCAACTTTTCATTAATTAAAATTATTAATATTTTTTAGAAGAGAAAAAAGAGAAAGAGAGTAAAAGATGATGAAAAATGTATTTTAATTATTGCAAATCATTGATGTATTGCTTTTTTCAAACGAAATAAAATTATAATTAATAAAGAAAGAGGAAGAAAAAGCGAGAGTAAAAGGGGATAAGAGAAAGAGAGAGAGAGAGAGAGGAAAAGGAAGAGGAATAGAAAGTGAAAATGAAAAAGAAAAAGAAATTAATCATTATTATTATTTGTTGTTATAATTGTTGATGGATATTTCATTGATAGCTTTCATCAACAAATATTCCATACCAACTTTCCATATCGATCTAATTTGTTACTTTACAAATTTCTTTTTGTTTTTACACTTCACAACGCACGCTGTTGCCATCGTTTTACTTATGATATTATTACTTGAAACTTCCTCTGCCCATCCCATAATATTTATATATATTACAAATGTCCCACACCTTCGCTCTGAAATCAATCTTTTCAGCTTCGCTCATATTGACAGCATCAATTCAATTCTTTTTAACCATCCAATCTATCATGAGAGCTTTGTTTATTATCTACGCCGCTTATTTGAAATCCGTATAGAAAGCATAAATTAATTCCAATCATTTTTTAACTTCATTTTTTTGATATATAGATAACAATTTTGATCACAAAATTTGATAGCAAAAAGTATCATCAGTTTTAATTAGTAAAATTAATTAATTAATCAAAATTTGATTTTTTTTCATTTTAATTTTGATCGATCGAAAGTTTGTATAAATAAACGGAAATTATTAGTATGAGAAGTTTATAATTATCAAATATAAAACTGATTCCATGTGCATTGAATACTTTCACTAAAATGGATTATCTTTTCAATCATTCATATGATAATTTTATTATATGAATAAATTAAAATCATTTCAGTTTATTATCCTACTTTTCGGAATATTATTTCCGGTATTAATAATATTAAAAAAAGTTAATCATTTGAGATGAAAATTTTGAAATGGAATAATTCTTTTTGTATCCCTCAGATACGAAAGAATAAATTTCAAAATGAATGCAATAAATTGAGAGGAAAAATTTAACTGATGAATTTGCGGATAAATGTCGAAATTTAATAAGTTAGAATGCATGTATTTATAATAATAATAATAACAACAATGACAATGATAATAATAGTAATGTTAATAATAATAATAATAAATAAATAAATAAATAAATAAATAATAATAATAAATATAAATAATAATAATGACAATAGTAAAATAATGATAGTTATAACAGCGCGAATCCATTAAGTTAACTTAATTTTAAATCCTTATTTTTCTTTCGCCTTTTAAATTCATTCAATAATTTATTTCTCTCTACGTTAAAAATCGGCTACTGATGATAACAACAACCAAATTTTCAAATTGGTACCTAATTTTCCTGTATGGTACCAAAGTTTTCATCAATAACATTAAAATTTTCACTAAGAAATTTATTTAAATCAGCACATTTTAAATTGTAAATATACAACCCATCAATACATTGTTTTTCTGATATTTTGTTTACTCATAAAAAAAGCGTTGAATGAAATTTCAATTTTTATCTTTTGCAATTTTCCTCTCTTCACTTTTCTTTTTAATTTTTTTAACTAATGATTTAATTAATTAGTTTAATATCAAATGAAATTGATGGATAATTTTGTTGATCAAAATATATTGCATTTCTAA
Organism: Cercopithifilaria johnstoni; assembly: GCA_916381525.1. Lineage (NCBI taxonomy): Eukaryota > Metazoa > Nematoda > Chromadorea > Rhabditida > Onchocercidae > Cercopithifilaria > Cercopithifilaria johnstoni. Next base: position 2,168 of record CAKAEH010001451.1, read on the forward strand.
CAATAAAATTAATTGAAATTTTAAATTTCGATGACATAATTAAATGAAATTAAGACTATTTACTCTTTGTTTTTTTCATCTGTTTGTATCCTCTTTATCACTTATCAAGTTGTTTATAAAATATATAATCGTTTCTAAAAATACCAGAGATATTTTGTAATTATTTTCATTTTCTCTCTCAAAATATCATATCGGTCGATTTTTTCAAAATAATTAAATTTTTCATTATTTCAAAATATACAATGTTAATATAATATTTTTGGAATGGCTAATGAAATTATATATAATTTAATTTGCAATTAATTTGACTCAATATTCATTATTTAATTCAATAATTCATTATCTGATTCAATATTCATTATTTGATTCAATATTCATCAATTGATTCAATATTCATTAATTGATTCAATATTTAATGTCTGATTCAATATTCATTATTTGATTCGATATTCATTATTTGATTCGATATTCATTATTTGATTCAGTATTTTTTATTTGATTCGATATTCATTATTTGATTCAGTATTTTTTATTTGATTCGATATTCATTATTTGATTCAGTATTTTTTATTTGATTCAATGTCCATTTTTTGATTCAATATTCATTATCCGATTCAACATTCATTATTTGATTTGATAATTCATTATCTGATTCAATATTCACTATCTCATTCAATATTCATTATCTGATTTAAATGTTGCAAAATTTGCAGCGATATTTATTTTCTTTTCCTATTAATAGCATAATCGAAATGATAATCCGTTTGATAAAGAATTTAGATTTCAAACTATCTATTTCAGATTGTCACGAATCATCATAAAATGATTGATTCATCTCATTCTAGTTAAATTAGATTTCAGATTTCTAAATTAATCACTGTGATTGTTGGTTACTTCTATATTATATTATAGTAAATGTTAATCTATATTATATTATAGCATAATATAATTTATAATATTGTTTATTATTTCGATTTGTTATATAACTCTAATTTAATGTTATAATGATTATTATTTTTTGAATATATAATGATATAATATATTACGATTTACTAAATTATAATCAAAGTAATTCTTTTATTCATAACGATAAGTAAGCAATAAATTATAAATGAAGAATGGAAGTACTGAAACCTAAAAATAAATATGAAATTCAGCCAAACAATTTGAAAAAATCACATATGAATAAATGATTTAAATATTAAATATAATTAATCAATTTTAAATAAACATTTAGATTTGATTAATCGATTAGAAATGATAAATTATAATCAATCGATTTGAAGCAGTAAATATGATCATTAATCATTCGACAAAAACTAATCACATTCCTCTATCATTCTTAAACTAATAAATTTTCTATGAACAATTCCATTTCCTTCTTTACTTCCTTTCATCCTATCGATTAGACCAGAAGCATAAATTATAAATGGATTTAAATACTTCCTAATTCAATGATTATTTATAAAGTTAAATTCTCCAAGATTTCTTAACTTCACTTCTCTTTTAGATTTATATGTATTTTTGTATGTGTTTATATTATATAAATATATGTAAGCTATATTATATAAATATATGTAATATATGTACTTTAATATTTCAGTTAAAAAATGATTGCTAAATTGTAAATATCGAAACTTTAGCAATTGTTTATTTGTAGTAACATAAAATTTAATTATTGATTTAATTACTATTGTATTTTAATTTTCAACATTTCAAATACATAGTATATTCTTAATTAATTTTAAGCAGCAACATATTAGCCTTTAATTTTAACTCAAATTTACACATATTGTATACCAGAATCTTAGATTTCAATGCATTACTCTTTCTGAATACTGATTTTTTTCATAGTGGCACTTTTGGTTGAATCACGATAAATTTATACTACGGATCCAACGGTTAATTACATTAAGCGGTGTTGTGGATCTTATATTTTTTTGTGTTCGTTTATGGATTGTTAATTCTTAGGATTATGTGAAATGAGCTAAAGGCACGTAACACGTAATGTGACGTTTAATATGTAAAAATAGCACAATTTTTTTTATTGATGTAAAGGTATTTGTTGCCTGCGTTGTCATAATTATCGAATAAGATATATAGTTTCGTCACGAGATAATAAAGCATGTGAAAGTGACACTCATGTTACCTTAGATATTTCTCATTTCTTCGCAAATCTCACCCTTGCTGCATGTGGAAATGATATTCATATTGCCTGAGATATTTCTCTTCGCAAATCTCATCCTTCCTGAAAGTATTTATTTACATATTTGCATATTTGCATGTTTGTTTGTTTATTTGCAAATTTATATGAGACATTAAAATTTATGTGGAATGATTTCTGCTCTTTAGTATATATTTGGCATAAAGCATTTTATATATGATTGAAAGGGCTATGATTGAAATAGCTTAAATGTAAGTATGGAGTTTATGAAATAACCTAAATCATAAGCATAATTAAAGCTCTCAATGAGGAGAATCTTATGTGTATCAAATGATCCTCTATGCCGTTATAAGTTAAGTAATAGGACAAAAGTTTTCTAATTCATGTAATGAAAGGAATGAAACATTTCGAAATGTAAATGGTAGTGTTATAAGTCGTGCCATTTCTGAAAATTATCTGAGTTTCCATGACATGTTTCTCGTGATTTTTTTCTTTATCCTTTACATTATGCCATAATTTTCTCTTATAGTAATACCTGGTTACTTGCATTATCATTACAAGCTTACTTCATTGTAGTATGCATCTTTATCATTGTAATGTTTTACTTGTTCTCTTCATATTTTTTCTCCAATAATGTTATAAGTATTTTAGGAAGATAATTGACGATTCAGCATTATTTATCGTTGTTTTACCCTCTTTCATATATTGTGCTGTTTGAGATTACCAGAGAAAGTGGTACTCAGTTGTATTATCTCATCCAGATTATCTGCCACAAACTCTAGCGGTTACAAAGGATCAACGGGTTAGTTGCCTTGGATATAAATACGATTATTAAAACTATACACTATTAGTAACATTACATATATATGGTTAAAGTATTTAGAACTTAGGTCATAATCAGTCGATAACCCTTTCTCACTGCTTCCAACTGATATATGCTTCCAGCTCCATTTAATTTTAGTTTTGATTCTTTGTCACGATTATAAATTCACTTTATCTACTTAGTGGTCGGAATATACCGATGGAAAATCTAATATTAGTTTATTTGTAAGATCCATGGTGTTATATTTTTATAAAGTAATGTATCGTAAGCAAAGATCGGTGCTTAGTTCTTTTTTTTTCAAATGCCAGCTTGTTCACAAAATCGATTGTTACTTTTGTTGTTTTTTATAGGGTGGCTTTAAAAGACGTTCCTGTGAGGGTGCTTAATGACGGAAACGGTTGCAGAACAAGAAAAGCAAAGAAATGCTAAGTTGCAAAAGCATGAAACAACAAAAGATGAGCAAGCGGAAAAGAAAGGAGGAGAATTTGAATTAGGTTTGTTTGTTTTGAGTGTACTTCATGATCTCCTTTTCACATTATCTGTATGAGATAATTCTATTCCTTGGTAAGTTTTTCTGTTTGCATGTGCCGTGTTTTTTAAAGATTTTAGGTCATAAAAACTTAAATGACTGAGAATTGCTCGATAATTTACGCTCTGTAGCAAATATATTGAGCTCATGTCTTTCTTAGTTAATATATTTTTAGAATGTATAGGTGTTTTTCTTCGATTACAAAAACGTCCAAAAATAGGGAAAGTATAATATCTAGAACTGCAATAGTTGTTGTAGTTGAATGAGTATTGAAGGCAGAAAGATTGTACTAGCGCAAGCTCAAAAGAGAGCAAGTTAAATCTTTCTTTAACATCATATTTGGCAAATAACTGAAAGTTAATTTTTATTCTTGTAGACACGCATTTACCAAATCAAGTGATTCCTGGTAAGATTTATTATCTATTTAATTTTGTTTTCGATATTTTTATCTTTTGCTGCAAACATGCTCTTCAGGAGCCCATAAAATTAGCTCATCATTGTCGCTGGAACAAAGTGGTGTAGTCAATAATGATAATGTTCAAACCGTTGATGATTTCAAGAATCTCATGTATAAGGTTTGCATTTCTGTCATGCAGTTTCATATGCTTTCATATAAAAATTTTATATGCTTTGATGTTCGTCGATTAATCTCTTCCAGAATAACTTGGTAAAAGTTATTAAGATTTTGAAACTATTTCATCTCTCATATGGCAGCAGCATGCTTAGTGATGATTCGTCAAAATCTTTGTATTTATCAATGGTTTCGTAAAAAATAACTGTTGTGTCGGTACTGCAGATGCAAGAAACACGACGTGCGATAGTTTTTGCATTGTTAAATGAGAAGGATTTGGAGAAAGATGATGTTGAAATATTAAAACGAGCATATGAAAGGCTAACTGACAGTCAAACTCATTCGTTCCAACGTGAAATGTATTCACTTACAACAAAATTGAGTGTGAATATCAGCGATGAAACGAGAGGTCTTGAAGTATGTCTCGTTCAGTATTTATTGTTATAACTGTTGCAGAATGTTTAGTTGCATTTAGTCTTCCCTGACTCTTTCCACTTCAGTTATCTGCATTTCTGCCCTAAATATATTGTGACATTTATTATAAAACTTGCGAAAAAAGATATTCCTGGAACATAGAAAAAATATGGAGGAAAATAATTTGTTGCCAAAGCCGTGAATTCGCAAATGTCTAAGGAAATTATAAGCTCTTCTGTTTAACGAAAATAACAATTTATATTTCAAAATTAGGAAAGACATTTTATTTGCAGAAAGACTTAAAATATCTCGATACATTGATGGATATTCGAAGAGAAGAGCCAGGTTTGTCATGGCCAGTCATAATGTCTCGAATTGATTTAGTTTCAATTCTTGCAAATTACCATCCGGAGAGCAAAGAAAAATTTGTTGAAGAATACGAAGATACTGTGAAGTAAGTTCCTGAATCTTCTCGTTCTAAAAATTATTTTAAGCCCATATTTATCTGCAAAAATGAGAAATTTTGAATAGCAGTTTTTTAGATTCCTTCGCATATTTCTTAGTGCAGAAGCAACTACCGATAAGAAACCAATATTTGTGACGGATTGGGATGGTACAATGAAAGACTATTGTTCACAGTATGCAACGAATCTTCAGGTAATTTTTTTGGGAATCATTTAATTTTATCTGGGGATGATTTTTACTAAACAACTCTTTACAGCACGCATATTGACTGCTGATATTTGTTGTGCAAGAATGTGATTCTTTTCAACGAAGAAGCATAAAAAAGCTTGCATTGATTCGAGCAATGGAATTTTCACTTTTCGGGGCTCTTCCTTAATATAGAATTTGAATTCTACTCATAGTGATTGCCTTTTTTCATTAAATTCAGTTTTGTAGCCTGTGTACAGTGCAGTTGGAATGACTCGATTCGCAGCCTGTTTTACTCGTATAAGCGCGGTATTAACAGCAGGTCCGTTACGTGGTCCAGGTATACTCGATTTGACAGCTATGCCAATTGATGGTCCTGTAATGTTCAGCGGTTCATGGGGTCGTGAATGGTGGCTTTCTGGAAAACGTGTTGTCCATGAAGATGGCATTACGGATGAAGGTTTCAATGCATTGCAGCGTTTGGACGATGAAGTACACTTTATATTTCACTTTTAATTTTTCTAAATTTTTAGAAATTCCGTTTTTTTCTGCGAAGAAAGTTTTTTCAACTTATTCTTTTACTTCTCTTATTTTTATCTCCTGTTAGTAGAGATCGATTTTTTTCATTGATTTCATGTTGATTATCAGTTTTTATGAATTGCAGTGATATGAATACAAATAAAGTGATCAAATAACTTCAGATGAAAGATTTACTGCATTCCTCGGATTACGCAACATTTGCACTTGTGGGAAGTGGCGTGCAACGAAAAGTAGATCGATTAACATTAGGCGTCCAAACTGTTTTCCATCATGTAACTTCCGAATTGTCCAACAAATATCAGATGGCTGTGAAGGAACGAATGCATCGTGTGGATCCTAATAGTCAGGTAGGTGTTTCAAATTTGACACCCCATCCTAAATCAAACGAATGATGTTTCTGAAGAAACAGAGATAGGATTGCTTAATATTTTGCATAGTATGTCAGATATTGATTTACTTATTCTAATTATCGCTGGCAGTTTTGCTTCTGTTTGCTGTTACTCTTCATTTTCGCATGAAGTAAATTTAAAAATGCTGCTCTTAGTTTTTTCTAAAATGAAATAATACTAAATAAGAGGTTAGTATCATTTTTTGAGGTTTTGGTATTTGATCCGTCCACAGAACTAGAAGTTGAAGTGGTTGCGCACAGTTCGGGAATCATATGGAACAAAGCCAATGGAGTAGATCGTTTAATAAAAAGTTTGGGTGATTCACTGAAGGCACCGGGAAAGATTTTGATTTGCGGCGACACTTTATCTGATATTCCTATGGTTAGACAAGCAGCGAAAGAAAATCCGGATGTAAGATTTTTTTTTCATTTTACCTTTTTTTGCCCTGGAACGTAGAAAATGCGAAAGTTTAAAAATAAAAGTTGAAATATTTATACGAATAATTCCCAAAGAATCAGGGTTAGATTATCATTTTCATCTTTATTAATGATACATTCGGCGCTCCCAGGTTTTCTAACATGTGCAAGAAAAGATTAGAAATGTAAGGCTTTATACAAAATTGAAGTAAGCTGTGCAATTTGCTGGAATTTCTGAATTTTTAAACTCAGTTTAATCTCATTATTGAAGTCACAAATTACTGTTACTGATAAGTCGTAGACTATAGTGAGAAATCTCTCTATTCATTTTCCTAAGAATAATTCAAGCGGTGAATCCATAATAATGATGCTGTTGCACGATATGCGTTTGCAGCATCAATCCACTGAAGAAGATTCATTTCGCAGATTCATTTGATCATTTGTGGGAGCATGTCTGTTTTAAAATATAACTGCACAGACGAAATTTAAATCAATTGCATTAAATCTATTTCATCCGAACAATTCTCACATTTTTCAATTGCAGGGTGTATTGACGATATTTGTTGGTGCGAAAATGTCATTACGTGAAGAAGTGAAACAGGTCGTTGGTGACGAGAGTCGTTGTTGTTTTGTGTCATGTCCAGATGTCATACATGCGGCGATGTCACAAATTCTGAATGAACAGTGTATCGGGAAATGAATTATGTCTAAACGTTCAGAGAACGATTATAAATTGACTCATGAAACATAACTTATCTTTTTCATTTTTATTAGTTTTCTCCACATATATGGATTTGTTCGATTTAGTGAATTGAAATGTGAATTAAGGAAAGGGCGCTCCAGAATATTTTTAGATATTTACAGTTTGGTCAATTATTCTATTTGGAGGATTAAGTATTTCTTTGAAGTTTTGAGTTGCAATAATAAGTTAGGTTCTGTTAAGAAATAGAATTTCGGCCTTAAAAACTTAAGTGTAGAATTTTTTTGACAATTTTATTCCGAGTTCTCAGTCACTCAACTATCATTAGCTTAAATTTTTACTCACCGTTGTTCGTTTGGACATTTAACACTGTCACTTGGATACTGCGGTTCCAAACAATTTGTTTTCTTTTATGAATGAATAGTGCACAAATATGAAGTCATGGATGATTCTCGTAAGGCTATTACAATAAAAAAAGAGGACATGTGTTCTTATACTTATACACTGAGCTAAAGTTATACCTAAAGCGCAAGCCGATTTATCTTTTGCCTTTTACCTTTTCTCAGTTTGAGCTCTCATTGTTACTAGCACATGAGTTTGGTGCATTTTATATGTCTAGGTTATCTTTGTTACTAATATTTAGAGAATTTCATACTCCATTATTTTTTATTTATCTTATTTATTTTGATCGCTTTATTTTTTCTTTAAATTGCAGTAATGCTTGTTTATTCATGCAGTTTATTGAACTCTATGACGTCAACTATCATCCGGATTATCCCTTCTTCATTCTGCCGTTATTGCTATTGCCTTCTGAATTAGGTTCCATTTGTTAACTAAATTTGTTCAATCGAATCTGGTTTAGGCAGTTTCATAGCTTGCCGTTGAAACGCATTAGGTAAGCGTCTTTGTCCATCGATACTTCCGGATTTCTTTGTCATTTTTGACGATCAATAAGATTAACGAGCCGTGCCATATTGAGCTGAATGTCCAATTAAATTTTTCTGAAATTCTTTTACTTCTTTTTCAAGTTGTGTAACATTTTTAGGTTTATTTTCCAGAAAAAGAACAGCAAACGATGCAGACAATAATTGTATATTCATATGAAATGAAGTAATTTTTTGAAATATTCTTTCCGGATTTCTCAGGATTTTATATATCATTGTATGTTTATTATATATGTATTTATGTATGCGCGTTTTTGTATGCGTGTGTGTGTGCGTGCGTGTGTTTATTTCCTTCAACCTCAATAAAGTGCGTGTATTCTAACTTTTCCACATTGATCGTACAGTACTTTTATGGTGACAACCAAATACGGTTTATCCGTTAAAGATGACAATGAATGTACACTTTTACTGGATATTGCAAAAATAAAAGAGAAGAGTTAAAACTACAATTTTTTGAAATAGCCAAAGAAAGTTCGGGAGTGTTTCGGCGAAAAAAAAGGAAAGGTAGCGAGCAACCACCGATGGTTTATGTCGCGGGTATCTGTTATTAAAAAATAGAAGCGTGGATCCATGAGAATAAATATTGGAGAAGATTATGGGAAATGATAGTAATAAGGATATTTATTGTCTTCGAGTATTAAATTTGCCACTCTTCTTAGCTTAGGTCTAAGATGCATGAAGTATTGTTAGTAGGAGCAAAGTACAACTGACTACATTCGAATATGGAAATTTTTTCGATTGGAAGTTGCCTAAGCAACGTAACATGTGCTTATTATAATTTAATATTTAAATGGAAGTAAACCATAAGGTTTTCGTAATTAGCAGCAATACTTTCTATGATTAATTTGGTTGAACGAAATGACTACTTCATAGTTGTAATTGCAGACAAAAATAATTTCTGATTAAATCTTAATGCTGAGATATTTAGGCAAGAAAAGTGATCAGAATTAATGGTACACGAAAAAGGAAAACGATAATTTTATTGTGGAGGTAGAAATTGATGTCTATTCGTTGGATTGCATCATGCATTATACTAATTAATATTCATAATCATTTCCAGCTATCATCGTGCTCGATTATCGAATCAAAATGTTTGTTGAATTTTTATTCTTGATTATTTCATTTTCATTACAGTGAATTGTAATTTCTGAAAAATATGATGTGAAAAAATCCCAAAAAGAAATTGATGAGTTGATCGAATTAAACAGTTCTGTTTTTCCGCACAGTTAGTGTCAATATTTAACGAATGAAATGGATAAGAAAGTAAAGGAAAATAGTGATTATTGATTGGATTAATTTATTAACAGCTAAGGAAATCACATCAAAGAAAATGGTAATCAAATCGAAGAAAAAGAATGAGGAGAAAAGAAAAAGACAAAAATAGACAATTAATAATGATAATAAAAGGAACTATAAAATATTTATACTACACTACTTATGAAATATTTTAAGAAATGAATCGTGGAGCTTCTTGAATCGTTTAGATTAAAGATTTGAATGGATTCTGTCAAATTCTTCAGAGTGTTTTCTTTTTAATATTGATTTAACGATTTAAAATTGCAGCATACATCGTAACATATGATGGATATTATACAGCAAACATTCGTTATAGCATAATTAAAGAAGCAACGAAAATTACGGTAAATGTCGAAGCCAGGCCTGTTTTATTGAGCGATTTTGATGTCGTCGAAGTAATATATATGATTATTATCAAATTTAATTGTATTCAAATTAATTTAATTTGTAAGCAACTGATTTTGCTAAAAAATGATTTTAAATCTAAATCTTGAAAATTTCGGTAGTTTTCGGATTTTGGACTTCGAGTGAGTTTTGTAAATTCCTTCAATAACTTTTATTAAATGATTCGAGAAGAATGATAGATCTAAAAATAGCACTTGAATTCGTTATTTTTTTGCTAACTTTACGGTGATGTAAATATTCAGGTATCCGCGTGCAATTCAACCGTCTTTATAGAATCATTACAACGATCTATTCATACAAGACATGTTGCAAGTAATAATCGTTTCACGGCATCATTACCTAAAAAATTATTAGGGAGTCGAAGACGTCATTCTGGTGATACCGAAATTCGTCATGTTACCAAACTGCTTGATGTTGAGAAGCTATGGAATATGGGATATAAAGGTGCTTTTAGACTTTTCAAATTTTCACATTTTAAATTAAATTTTTGATTTCCTGTATGATTTGCAAACAAAGATTTTATATATATATAAAGCTTCTGTATGATATCAGTCTTGAAGTTGTGTGTATGCCTAGGATATTTGAACTTTGCATATATAAACATATCACTAGATCGAACTTCCTAGTGATCATGTTTCGAAGGATGTGGTAATCCTGTCGAAGGTGATAATTTTAATAATTAAAAAATAAATTTTAATAATTAGGGTGAAAAATATAGAAAATAATATTAGAATTTAGGTTTAAAATTCATAATTTTTGTGATATAAAGAAGTATCGCAAATTAGAAGTTTCATGCAGTTAGAGAAATTAATGCTATCCATCTTTCTAATTTTTGATGCAAACCATTTGTAGGGCAAGGTGTGAAGGTTGCAGTTTTTGATACGGGTCTTGACAAACATCATCCTCATTTCCAGCAAATTGTCGAACGTACTGACTGGACAAACGAGAAAACTGCCGATGATGGTTATCAAACTTCATTAAATTTCATGTTATCTACTTTTTATGAATTTTACAAAGAAGAAATTAAAGAATTTGTTATAATTCAGGCCTTGGTCATGGTACTTTTGTTGCTGGTTTAATAGCTAGCTCAGATCAGAGATGTGATGGATTTGCTCCTGCTGCTAGCATTTATGCTTATAAAGTTTTTACAAAGAAACAAGTTAGTTTTAAGATTTCTTCGAACCTGCAGTCAGTGAATAAATTGCTACGTTGAATATATTTGTTAAAATGCTATTTAATTACTGCTGGCACAAATTTCTAAACTTACCAAATAGTGTTTCTATGTATGCTTATCGATGTCTAAGTTTTCTATAGTTGGAATAGCAGTGATTAAGATATTTTCAGTAAATTTATTCATTTACACTTGATATTTGTCCTACCATTTTAAGAAACCGTTGAAGTCAACAAGAAAGGATTTTTTTAGAATGAATTGAAACCATTTGCAAAATCAGGTGCTCAGTATTTGATTGCAGGTTTCGTTTACTTCATGGTTTCTTGATGCTTTCAACCATGCCATATTACGGGGTATAAATGTTCTGAATCTGAGGTAACTTAATCATATTGTTGAATGGAATTGAGAAAAATAAAATAATTAGATCAAGAATCTAAAATTTTAAAGTATACTTTGAATAGTATGAAATGAAACGAGCAGTAATTTGGTTGTTTGCAGCATTGGTGGTCCTGATTTTACTGATCGACCATTTATGGATAAGGTATGGGAACTAACTGCGAATGGCATTATTCTCATTTCAGCAATTGGAAATGATGGACCAAATTTTGGGTTAGGTTTTTTGATCTTTTTGATGAGGAAAATATGCCAACTTTTTCCATTAATTTCAATGTTGAAAAAGTTTCAAAAGTAAAGAACACAAAAAGGTTTGTTTATAAAAAAGGTTTGTTTATGTTTCTACCCCATATGATTCTTCCTATTTTTCAGAACTCTGAACAATCCAGCGGATCAAATGGATGTCATTGGTGTTGGTGGTATAAATATTGATTCTAAAATTGCACGCTTTTCCTCACGTGGAATGACCACTTGGGAATTACCAAGTAAGGTGGTTTTTTGTAAAAGATCTTTCTGACGCTTTGATCACCAACTGAATGTGTAAATATGTGTTAGAACATTGTTCGACGTGCTGAAATGCATTTGTATGTATCTGAATTATCAATTTCATGATTGAAATTTATTTTTAGGTGGTTATGGGCGAGTTAAGCCGGATATTGTTTCTTATGGTGCCTCCGTCTATGGCTCTTCCTTAGACGGTAATTGCCGTGCCCTTTCTGGTACTTCCGTTGCATCACCAGTAGTTGCTGGAGCGGTAGCTGTAATGCTGAGGTGAAGTGTTACTTGTGACCGGCTATTTTTTTTTTGCAAACTTTAAAAAAGATTTTCAAAAACTTAGAATACGAATATTTCTCAGATTCCCTTTTAAGGAAATTTCGAAATTTCAGGTTCAAGAACAAGTTTAAAGTAAATATCTCAAAATTAAATAATTCCAAACGGATTTTAATATGAAAGTTGAGAAGTCGAAAATTCTGCGATTAGTCAACTCTTACTTTTCTCTTTCTTACATTGGGTTTACAGTGGTATCGAAGATAAGCGTTTGTGGAATCCTGCAGTTGTAAAGCAGGCATTAGTGGAAGGTGCAACAAGGCTTCCCAGTGTGGCAACGATGTTTGAACAGGGTGCTGGTAAAATGAACATTCTTGCGTCATTCCAATTCATGCGGCGATATTCTCCACGAATCACGTAATAACTTGTTTCGTTTCATTTGTCCTGGTGTAACTGAATTTATACTATTTTGATTAGATGATGGGTCGATTTGTGACGATTCATAACCTTCTTGCTGAACGTTTTTAAGCAAAAAAAAGATGAGAAAGAGCTGCAAGTGTAAGAATAGAAAAATTTGAGTAATTCGGTTCTCACCAGTACCATTGTGAATTTAACAGATATAGTCAATACAAATTTTCCTAACTAGGTTAGATATCATTCAAGTTGAAGAGCTTTTTCTTTTATTACATGAAAAAATAATTTCGAAAGATAATTTGATAATTTCAGTTTCATTCCATCATATATTGATTTCAATGAATGTCCTTATATGTGGCCATATTGCAGTCAACCACTTTATGCTTTTGGTATGCCAGCTCTCATTAATGTGAGTTATTCTATATAGGAGAAAGATGCCATCTGATGTATAAATTTCATTTAATTATTTATAATGATCACGAGTATCTATTGCGAACCTGGGAGAATTCAAAGTGTAGGACTGAAAGACCGTTAAGAAAATAAAATTCAATATTTGTTCTAAGTTATCTTGAAATCTACATAATTAGAATTTAATTCAAAATTACAGGTTACGATCGTTAATGGAATGAGTGTGTCTGGTCGAATAATGGCAGGGGTAAGTATATAATTTAAAATGCATATTTTGTTTTCAATTAATTTCGATGTATTTTAACAATTAAAAAAAAAATCATCTAGCCGGTATGGGAGCCGTTTCTGGAAGAAAACGGTGATTTGCTTAATATTTCAATATTGCATTCCGATTTCATATGGCCATGGTCAGGTTACATGGCAGTTATAGTAAATGTTGTGCCAAATGGATATAATTATGATGGAACTGCCAGCGGACGAATCAGCGTTACAGTGATGGTAAATTTGTTTGCTTTGTTTTACTTTTCAGGATATGAATATATGTGGGCCTTTTCAAAAATCCAAAATCAGAAGCATAAGCAATCAAATATCAAGCATGATTAAATGTTACAAATGAATTTTTTTTCTAGAAAATTAAAATTAAGTTTCATTGCAGTCGGATGAACGAGGTGAGCAAAAGCGATCAACCGCATTGTTACCAATACGAGTTCGTATCATTCCGACGCCCCCAAGGAGGTTAGCTTTTTCATCTCCTATATTTCAACGTAATTTTCTTTTCAATTTATGGAAAACATGCAGCTTTATTTTCTAATTTGTTGTTTTATTAATTGAGATGAAAGAATAAAGTTGAGGATTCAAAATTGAGAGCATGGTGGGGAAAACTAGGATAGAAAAATAATCCAATATGAATTGAAGTTATTAAAAAACATAAAAGCAAAAAAGAGAGCATTTTAGCCAACGGTTGCTGTGGGATCAATATCGAAACATTCGTTATCCACCAGGATATATTCCACGTGATGATTTACGTGACAAGACAAATATACTAGACTGGAATGCTGACCATCCACATACTAACTTCAAACCTCTTTATCAATATCTTCGAAGTAGTGGTTACTACATTGAGGTAGGCCCGAGGTCTATAATTTTAATTTAGTCATTAAATTTTGAACATTCATTTTAGCAGCAGTGTGTGAGAGAGGGAAAGGAAAAGTTATTTATTTAATTTCAAAAAGCTTCTTTGTCCCCGTTTCAAATTTTCACATAATGTGAGTAAGATTTATATAGCTTAGTGAACAGGTTTTTTAAGTTATATTTTTATTGACTTCCGTCGAATTAGTTATTGGTATTTAAAATCGAGTCGATTTTTGATGTACAAAATTAAGCAGTTTCACTGTATTAATATGGAAAGTCAAAAATGATCAAATTCAAATTAGAACTCATTGAGTGTTTGGATCAAAGTAATTGCTTTAATATCTGGCCTCAAGAACTTGTTCTCAAAGAAGATTGCTCGATCGTGTCAGGCTTGTGGATGCATAAGAAATAGAAATAGTTTGAATGTTTGCGTAGTTTCCGGTGTTTCAATTTAAATCTGTCTCTAGTTGTGAACAAAAAAATATTTTTTAAAATGAATTCTAACTCATTTCAAAAATGAGTTCTAATTTGAGTTTGATCCTTTTTGCGGATTGGTACAACACATCTGTAATTGAAAAAATTTTCAAACACGTCAATTTTGTCAGGTATTAGGCGAACCTCTTACCTGTGTGGATCTGAGCCAGTATTCAGCTTTTTTAATTGTTGATCCAGAGGATGAATTTTTCCCTAGTGAACGACAAAAGCTTTATGACGAAGTAAATAATGCTAATTTGAATTTGATTATTTTCGCGGATTGGTACAACACATCTGTAATTGAAAAAATTCGATTTATGGATGAAAATACCAAGTATGTTATTTTTCTCACGTATTTTATGTTTTAACTGAGGAAATATACTTCTCAAAGCTTGTCTGTCTTATTATATGGGTTTATCAGCCGGAGTCCTTGAAGTTTTGAGAAAATCACAAAAGATTGTTCCGACAAAATTTGGGATTAACAATTTTAGTTCGTTCCAAAAAAGTCTATGTAGTGTTAGGGGATTAGTCTATATGATTGCACACTCCTGATAAAAGGACTTTTGAAAATCTGTTTAGATTTTCACCATCAAGAACTTCATATTCATCGCTGCATGGTTATTTTCTTCTGTTCACTTTCGAAACGTGTGCCAAAAGTCAAGATTTTTGAGAGCAAATGAGTTGAAGCTCTCGATGTGTATTGGTTTTTTAGGGATAAGAAATTCAGCAACTTTTTTATTTTATAATAAGCTGATTAATCTTTCAGGGAGTGGTGGAAACCAGAAACAGGAGGGACAAATTTACCGGCTTTAAACGATCTTCTTATGAAATGGAATATTTCTTTAAGCGCACATGTAAGATTCTCTTTCATGTTGATAAGAAAAGGTGATTTTTGGTACAAAATTGAAGAAATTCCTGTTCAGTTCTTTATTAATAGTTACGTTTTAGCTCTGAAGTAAGTTACTTGTAATCACTTAGGTCAACAACTTCAGCTGTCTTTTTTCTCTCATTATGGGGAGATAAAATCGAATTGATTTACAGGTTCTAGATGGTATCGCTATTGTAGGGCAAACACCAATGAAATACTTGTCAGGTACATCAATATCCAATGCCCCATCCCATTCCTTTATTGCATTATCCGATTTAATCGATTTGGTGAGTATTTTTCCGGATTTAATGACTCTTAAAAAATCACAAAAAATTTATTAGAAGTAGCCTTTTCGGGCAAGTCAGATTATTTTAGTTAAGTGAAGTTATTTGCTTTAATGAAAGTCTCTTCATTTGTTTGAACTTTATTCATCCGAATTCTTTCATATTTCCTGTTATTAAAAACAAGCGATGAGCACCTGTGGTCTAAACTATATTTATGATAGAATTTTAAAGCATTTAAGTATTAAATAAAGTAATTGCAAACAATTCGTTTTAACTAATTTCGGAAGGCCGCGTTCTTTCAGGGTGAAGAGATAATAACAGATCGAAAAGCTAATCAATTGTATAAGGAGGCCATCTTTCTGTACTTCAAAAATGACACTTTATCAAAAACGTAAGTTCGAAACTGATTCATTTGAAAAGGACCTCTTAAAAGGAACGCCAGTCGGGGACTTCAGGTGTAAGTGTAACGTACCCTTAGGTTAAATGTAATCAGTTATTATCATTTTAGCAATTTGAGCTCACTTTATAAAGTTGGATTAATAAGACTGATTCACTGTTGGGAAGTTATAATTCATCGAACAGGTCCTTGCGGTATTTTTTCTTTAATGGCTTCAAAAGTATTTATTTATAGCATGGCATATCAATGCAATCCGTAGTACAAAATATTTATATGACAAGGTAGAATATTTAATGAAGCACTTAGATGTTCATAATATATATCAGACAAATTTTAAGTGCTGAATAAATTGTCCATTAATGTGTTGGTTATAATATTATACCTAAAGTTGGATTAATTATCATGGGTCCTAACCTCATCAATAATTTAAGAGAAATATCATTTTTTTGTTTCCTTTTTTTTGCTGCTTAGTTAAAGAAATAAAGTCAGCGCAATTATATTGTATATTATTTAAAAACCTGATACGAGAACTCTTTAGCTGACGGTACATGTTCTTTTAACGTATATCGGGGATATAGCTTACTTTTTTCTCATCCTCCTTTTTCATTCTAGCCAACGGGAGTTTGTTCCTGATCTTTCAGCTTCCATATTTTTCTGAATGTTTCAATTAGTTTAATCAGCAAAAAAAAATTAGTTTACGTTTAGGTCCGGCTTTGTGGCAGTTTTTGGTGATAGTTCATGTCTTGAAGTTAGCACAACATCGGATACAAAGAGCTGTATCTTTTTATTAGAATCACTTCTTGAAAGTGCACTGGAAGGTGATTTGATCGATAGTTTGCGTCAGTCACTTATACCTGTCAGTATTTTTCTTAATATTTTTAATTTATGCAATATTCTTCATCAGTGCCACAATGGATAATGATTAAGTGAAAGATTCTGTTAGCTGGAAACGAAAAAATTCTGCTGACATATAAGATATGTAATAATGATGCTGCAATTAATCGTGAATTAAGTCTCGTTTGCATTATGATTGTCTAGTTTCTTATAACGTATTTCTTTTACTCTTACTCTATTTAATTATAGTTAGGTCGTTGGTGATTGAATATGAACATGAATATAAGTGAGGAGCAATATTTCTTAGGTTTTATTTGAAGAAAATTTTGATCTCATTCTTTACCTCCGATCAATCTATTATTTGGATATGTGATCTCTCTCTGTCATCTATTTCTATAAACAAAAGCTTGAAGAATGGTTTAAAAAATATTTGCAGGCTAGTAATGCATTACCTGGGAAGTATTCGCAGAATTTGCCGCCTCCAAAAAGAATTACTAATTCAAATTTCGCGAAATATTCGAAAGTAGGAAGAAAATTAATTTCTAATACCAAGAGATACATGTTGATGTCTATGCCTTGAGAATTAACCCATATGGGTCATAAAATTTCACAGAATTTTATTGATTATTTTTTTGGGAAAATAACTCATGGAAAGTGAAGTATAAAATAAGGAATGGTTGGAATTAAATCTTTGGGCAGAGATCATTTTGATTTTAAGATTTTTTAAATATAGGTTATACTGAACATCTCAGCGAATGCTGAACCACTATATCGAGAAGATCCGAAGTGTCAGATTTTATCGACTGCTATTTCGCAACCTGTCGCCAACGTTACGCTTCCATCGTAAGTTCATATATTATCAAAGTCTCACTTAAATGTGTTAAAAAAACTACATTAAACGGACGTCCATTTAAGATATATCAAAATACTTAGCAACATTTGAATAATGCAAGTCCTAACTTTCTTAAGAATAATTCTCGTTGTAGTTTAACTTGCCTTTTTATCTCATCAGAGCAGGACTTTTTAACGGGCATCATATTGGAAGATATAAATTAATCAAATAAAAAATTTTAAACTGGTATTTAATTTAAAACTTTAGCCTTTTTTTTAAAAAGTCAACTTAAATTTTTAAATTGAAGATTTGAATTAAATTTAAAATGATTCGATTTAAATTGATCAAGTAAAAATTTTTTAGAGTAACCAAATTATTATTGGTAGAATTAACTGATCAAATTCGACAGAAATAAATCCATAGGAATCCATCCATTTATTTATGTTAGTCATTTGCCTAATCGGTATGTTGATTTCCATATATAAATTGTTTCAGAGATTTGAGCGGAGGTCGTTTCAGAGGTGACCATTCAGATGTTCCAGATGAGAATCAGCTTTCGAATGAGCTAACTTCTGCGCGGGTTATTATTTATTCATTAATTTCACATTTGGTGTGCAAAAGGATGTTTTTGAAAATTCAAATCTTTCATCTTAATTTTTGCAGCTTCATGAAATCGTCCAATTCTTCGATGAGAATGGAGAAAATAATGTTGAACAAACGTATATGTTCAGTTTTAACTATCATTTTAATTTTAGCAATGGCTTTTTGCTCTTCATTCTTCTTATTATAATTATCATGTATTGTCGTATTGTGGCACGCCGGCTAATTGTACGTTTTAGAATTTTCCGATTTGTATTAAGGCGATTGCGGGTATTGTGATAATTCAGTTCATTTCTGTTCATGTGTTCATTCATTCATCTGCTTATGTTTTTTCGCTGCAGTTTTCTTGCATTTTATACAGTTTTTGTCGTGTTGATAACGCCGTGATATCAGTTGGTGCTATTAATGATGTATATGTATTATTTGATGATGTAAATTGTAGTGGAAACCCTATACTTCTGTTCATAATAATGGATAAGATTCGGGTGCGAGACTTGGAAGTTGCAAAAGCAGAATAGATTATAAATTAGTAGAATTTGTTGAAAAGAATTTCAATGATTGGAGTACGCCAAAAGAAAACATATCCATAGTTATTTAAGAATTGATAGATTGAGAGAACGAAATAATGAGGAAAATAGTTTAGGGAGAATATTTGAATGTAATAAGTTAGAATTGAATGATGCGGGCAAAAATTCAGGCTGGTTCCAACTTTTTTCCATTTCAATCATGCCACTTTTCATTTATTTTCCTCTTTCAAATAGTATCATCAATTTTCAGAAATTCATTGCAAGTTGTTTTACACGTTGAAATTTATAATAATGCAAAATTTAATATCAATTATTTTTTAATATTTAATATTTGATATCAATTTTTTGATTTAATTTAAGTTTTGATTTAAATTTTTTGATTTAATATCAATTATTAGAATATTTTGCAAATATTGGTATGATTCATTTTATAAAGATTTCAATTTGATTATGTCCACGATACGTTCCAATTCAAATAATTTGTCAAGCTGTAGAAGTGATTCCGATTCTCATAGTGGGCATTTATTTACTTGGCGGGGATTTTGATTGATTTTTTTAAAGTTGAAAAGAATTTGAATAAATAAAACTATTTGGGACATATCTTGAAGCCGGGAGGGGGGGGAAGGAGTGGAGTGCCCAGAACGATGATTTTCCATCAGTTTACTGATATGCTAAGCGTAAATTAATGCTTTCAATCATCGGCTTAATTACTCAACTTAAATGCATGGAACTTTGTCGAAGAAAATCATAGCTATGCATTGGTTTAAATTCCCATGCATTGAATGGGCTTTCTTTTTTTAATTTGAATTTGTTGCAAAATGTGGTTTGAAATTGTTAGCAAGTTTGATTCTTAAAATTCTCAGAAGTTTACGACAAGATTGAATTTTACAATTTCATTTCTTGGATTTGGTATATGCCTTGTAAATATTTGCTTTAGTATTATTCTATATAATTCACATTTAACATACAGAAGTAATTTGACAAGTATTTATGGATTATGAAATTTTGTGGTAGTATATCAAAGTAATCAAGAACTTGAATGAACGTGGATGTTACGGTAAGTAAGTATCTCGAAATGTCTCTTTAACATGATCGAGAAAAATAAGTAAGTTCAAGCTGAATCATACATTAATATTTCTTCTTGAAATTTATCAAATATCACTAATCTTTGGTTATCGAAAGGCCCTGCTAAGCTGATTTGTAAAATGAAGTGTAAAATGAAGTAAAAAAATGAAGTGTTTTAATGGTTGACATTACTGCTGAGCTTAAAACAAACAAGTTCAGATTGCTAAAAACTTAATATCATTAATTTATTATAAACATAGTGTGCAACCAGTATTGTCTCTAACGGTGATCTAAAATTTTAAATCGGGAATTCAGTTTTAAAATTGTCTACAGTTTCCATATATATATATATAGTCTTGGAGTAGGTTATAGGAAGGATATTTGTAATTTCAGTACACTCACTGCACTTCGGAAATTTCAGTATAACTTCAGAATGAACCTTTCACAAATTGAATGTTTCCCTTCTGATTATTAACTTAGTTTGACCTGAAAAGTTTTATTCAACTGGTAATTGAAAAATTATCATCCAATCATTCATTCCTCTTCGTCTCTTTTGTTCCGGTTATTAAGATTTCCTTAAATTATCATAAATTAATCAGTAATGCATACGAAGTTTATATGCATTATATGAACAAAAAAAGATTCCCGAGGAAATGAAATAGCTTGAGGTATTTCATTTTCTCGGTGAATTTGGTTCAAATTTTTCCCGCCACGCATTTATATAGAATCAATACTTCATATTTTTCTTGTGCGCGGTAATCTTTTTGATATGTTTAAATATTTTGAAAAGTATTTCCGATGCTTACATGCACATAACAGATAGTTGAAGTCTGTGCAAAGAAAAATGCTTGATCCAATTAAGTATACGCGGATATTACGCGTAGAAATTGCTTATCATTTGCTAATTTTTTGCTAGTACTTAAATATTTGCAAGAGGTATTAAATACTTTGCAAGTGCTTGAAATATCTAACTCTGCGTGAAAATTATATCATCAATCGTTAGCTTGTATGTTTTACTTCAGGAACAATTCTTCGTCGGAAGAGAGGAAGAGAGGACAATATTATTATGTTTAAAATTTTTCTCAACAATTATTTATTTTCAGGTAGAGAATTAAAAATTTTCGAGCATTGTTGGTTTGATAGTAAACCGGTAGAGTTCATTAAGAAATGTGCGACTCATCAGAAATCATTGTTAGTTCCTCATGAAAACTTATTTAAATAAATTTTAATTGTGTAGTTTGTATACGAATTCTACTTTTTTAAATTTAAGCTAGTTTAAATTAGTGTTAATATCAAAGTCAGGATTACGATTACGGTCTTTTATACGTTATTATTCATCGTAATATTTGTGGATGTAATGAAATGTAATTTTCGCTTAATGAGTTTGGGTTAAGCTGAAATTGCTTATCATTTGCTAATTTTGTTATCATTTACTTCCAATGAAATATTTTAGAATACGAATGATGTATTTAACTAATTCTTCACTTTTGCAAAATAGAGCACTTTCCGTTTTAGTCTATTGATTTGGATGAAGATTCATTTGATTCATCGCCACCAGCACCGAAATTAATCAAAAAGACAATTCATAAGAGAGCAGTAAAATCTGATGGAAAAAAGAAAGCTGAAAAACCATGTAAGTTACAAATAGTATCCATTCATTTTGTGCCTACTACAATAAATACGACAATAGTTTCTTTCTTTTTCTGTTAAACTAAATTTCTTTAAGGGAATGTTTAATTTTTTTTCTCTGCAGCAGTAGGACCAGCTTCAGAAGATCCAATGGATATTTTCGTGGATTTAGAGAAAGAAGGGAAAGAAAATAGAGGAAAGCGATTAAGCATTGAAAAAATATACCAAAAAAAATCACAACTTGAACATATCCTGCTACGACCGGATACATATATTGGTTCCGTGGAATATACCGATCGAACTGTAAGTTTATTATTGTTTTTGTTTATTTACAAGCGGACTTTTTTGTCTTCAAGAGAAAAAATCGGCTTGAAATCTTGAGATTTTTTCTGGAAGTGCTGAGTTATGAAATAGAAAATTTTGAAAATTGATATGAAAAAGTGATTGGGTAAATGCAGTTCGTTTTTTACAAAAGTCATAAATCTAAGTAGGTTATTTTTATCGTAAATCTGTTATTTTCTTGAATAGATTTAAACTTACAAAGTTTTCCAATGGATGCAAAAGCTGTTATCAAAAGTTATAGCCAATGTGGGTATACGATTTGAAAACCGATCGAATAGTTCAACGTGAGATCTCATATGTGCCAGGTTTGTACAAGATATTCGATGAAATATTGGTGAATGCTGCTGATAACAAGCAACGAGATCCGAAAATGAATCTTATTAAAGTCAATATTAACAAGTAAGTTAATAAAATTTCAAATTTCCTCCATGTATCATCCAATGCCCCTCGAAAAAATGATTGGGATTACCAGTATCTATGAGGAAACATCAACAAACACACAGTTGCTCTATAGTAAGGAACAAATGGTATTAAGCATTTGATATCATCGACAACAACCATTGATAGATTGCTACAGTAGCAAATTATTTTAGTATGCTAGAGATGAGAAATAAGTACTGGTTAGTGCATTATTGTACGAATCCTAATCCTCAAATTGAGCTGGGAGTTCAGCGAAGGAATATATCTAGTTTGCCCTTCCAAGGAAATTAGTAATTGGTGAAGCAATGATGATTTCGGAAATTTTTAGGGAGGAAAATGAAATTAGCATATTTAACAATGGCCGAGGTATTCCAGTTGTGCTGCATAAAATTGAAAAATTATACGTTCCCGAACTTATATTTGGTACCCTACTTACTTCTTCAAATTATGACGACAGTGAGCGGAAAGTTACAGGTAGTTTTTTGCTAATTTTTCCAGCAATCTTTAACTCAGATATCATTTGGAAACGAAGGCCTAGTTGCTAAGCCAACTTATTTTATGTTCCAGTAATTAGTGGTTTTTGTTTCATAGCGTTGGGAACTTCTTTTATCTATTGTACTGAATGGAGTACGTAATAAAAATTTCTGTTTTCAAGAATACTACTAGTAAATTTAGGTAACATGTAAAATGAAAACCTGACATATGCAGAGTTAGCTGAAAAAGTTATGTTACAGGTGGCCGGAATGGTTATGGTGCAAAACTTTGTAATATATTTAGCAAAAAATTCACCCTGGAAACTTCTTTTAATGAGTATGGAAAAGCTTTTAAACAGGTGTTCGAATTTTTCTTTTAAAATTTTTGTATCATTCAATTGATATTCTGATATTCTGGGTTTCAAATTGAATTTTAAATTCTGAACTCGATCATATTTTTAAATTAAGAATCATATTTTTCTTAAATTTTGGACATGGATCAATAATATGTCAAAAGATGAAGAACCAAAGATAACGAGCAGTAGCAGAGATGACTTTACGCGAGTAACTTTCAAGCCAGATTTGGCGAAGTTTAAAATGACGGAATTGGATGATGATATTGTGGCACTAATGTGTCGCAGGGCTTATGATATTGCTGGTTCAACCAGTGGTGTAAAAGTCTTCCTTAACAACAAACAGATTCCTGTATGTTTCTAAAAATATTTTTTTGGATCGTTTTATTTAGCGTTTTTCTCATTCCTTTCATTAAATGAATAAGTTTCCGCATCCTCACTAGTACTAATATGTGTGAATGGAGCCCAGCTACCATTTTTTTCTAACTTATAGACAGTCGATAAGTGTGTTTTCGATGATATTGTGAGATCTCTTATGGTTTAAAAACGGATTCTCTTTAAAAGATACTTTGACCAAAATCTAGGTGCAAGGCTTCAAGCAATACGTTGAGCAATACGTAAAGCACAATGTTGACAGTAATGGTGATGCGTACAAGGTAGTCTATGAGTCAGTTAGCCCGCGCTGGGAAGTGGCACTTACAATTTCGGATAAAGGCTTTCAGCAAATCTCATTTACAAACAGTATCGCCACCACAAAGGTTTTCCTTGTTCTCCTAATATAAGAAAGTGAGTTTTTCAAATTCATAGATTTAGTAAAGATGATTGATTTTATGCGGTATGGTTGATAGCGTGGTATATTGAAAAGAAACACGATGGATTTCTGTTTGCATTTTTGATCCGTTTCATCTCTCATCTGTACATTTTGATTTTCAATTTCAAGAACATATTAAGCATATATTTTAATAGAAGAATAAAGAAGAAGAGAAAGGCTATTCAATTTCTTCTATTTTAGGGAGGTCGACATGTTGATTACGTTGTGGATCAGATTGTGAGCAAGTTAATTGATGTGATTAAAAAGAAAATTGGTAAAAGTGGCGGCATTAATGTAAAGCCATTTCAGGTAATTTTAGTTCCAAATGATTTTCATTACTCACTTCTATTTACTTAAGAAAACGACGAAAAGATTCTATTTTGTGCGAATACCTAGCGGATTATTTAAAAGTCAAAAAGAGTTTATGACGATTAATCCCAGTAGTCCGCTTCAATAAGTCAGTGTGCTATGTGTAACCGCTGTACTAAGTGGTCAGACAATTTCGGTCATTATTTAATTTAGATCAAGAATCATATGTGGATATTTGTTAATGCACTTATCGAAAATCCAACATTTGATTCTCAAACAAAAGAAACGATGACGCTGCAATCGAAAAGTTTTGGCTCAACATGTGAGCTTTCGGAAAAATTTATTCAAGCAGCATTGAAATGCGGAATAGTAGAAGCAATTATGGCATGGGTACGATTTAAACAGCAGGAAACATTAGATAAGAAGTGCTCGTCTAAAAAGACCAGCAAATTAAAGGTATATTATTTCAAATGGAAGAATGAAAAACGTGCGTTTAATTGAAGAGACATATTACCGTAAAGTTATGAACTAATCCATTTATTTTATCTCTTTTTATTATTAGTTCTATTTGCGCTTGAATTTCCACCAAAAGAAATTAAAGTTAGCTTATATATAGGGTGTGCCAAAATTGGAAGATGCTAACGATGCTGGTACGAAAAATTCGGCGAATTGTACGCTTATTCTTACAGAAGGCGATTCAGCGAAATCGTTGGCTGTTTCAGGTCTTGGGGTTGTTGGGCGTGATAAGTATGGTGTTTTTCCCCTTCGGGGTAAAATGCTTAACGTTCGGGAAGGCAATCATAAACAGGTAATTGACTAGAGGCAAATGCATTATAAGATATGTCAGGTAATATCAAAATTTTATTTTTCATTGTGCTGAAAACATTTTTTCCAGATAATGGAAAATGTCGAGGTGAATGCCCTCCTTAAAATTATTGGTTTACAGTATCGTTTAAAATACGATAAAGATGAGGATATAAAAACTCTACGATATGGTAAAATTATGATTATGGCCGACCAGGTTTGTTCGTGAAACTGTATGGATTTCCAAAAAAAAGAATTTATCAAAGAAGATTGAAGTAAAATTTTGTCTGTTGTCAAGTTTTCTTCTAGACCACACGCTAAGCAAATGATGACGGTTAAAACATTCAAGTGATCGGACTTTCAGCAGTATTATTTTTTTGATAAACCAAATTTTTTCGATATTTTTTCCTTTTATTCATTGTGTAATTGTCAGCAAATAGGTTGTTAATTAAAACGAATGTCTTATTTCAGGACCAAGATGGATCACATATCAAAGGATTGGTCATCAATTTTATACATTATAACTGGCCAGCATTAGTTAGACGAGGTTTTATTCGGGAATTCATCACTCCAATTGTCAAGGTCCGAAATTTTTATAATCGATTTTGGATTTTTTTTTTTCGAATTTTATATCCTGATCTATCGATGTTGGCATCGATAGATCAGGATATAAAATTCCACTGGTTTATCGAAATCATTGATTACAGGCAACAAAAGGCAAGGAAGAAATTTCATTTTTTTCATTACCAGAATACAGAGAATGGCTTAAGAATACAGAGAATTGGAAAACATATCGTATTAAATACTACAAAGGTATGTTCAATACTAATGACTGAAAGGTATTCCGGTCTCTAGATTTTTGTAGGCCGATTCAGATCCATTTCAAATTCAAGTAAGAAAGTAAGAAAGTAAGAAAATCACTAGCGCCTCAATTCTCGTATGAAACAGGCTTTTTACAGGTTTGGGTACTTCGACATCGAAAGAAGCGAGGGAATATTTCATGGACATGCAAAAGCATAGAATAAAATTCAAATATAATGGCGAAGAGGATGATCAGGCACTGGATATGGCTTTTAGCAAGAAAAAGATTGAAGAACGAAAAATATGGCTTACGAATTGGATGGCTGTATGTTGTACTGTTTAAGATATCTGTAATGATAATTTTTCCCACAAATCATTCATGAAAAACAGTTTAAAGAGCATCACTTATAGCATATCTTTCCGAGACACTGAGAGGTTAGGGTTCGCGACAATAGGAAGAGGATTTTAGAAAAGAATAGGAAGGAAATAAAAATTAAATCTAAATACACTACAGTAACGGTCTTGTATGTTCAGGAACGAAGAAGTCGTCGACAAGATGGTTTAACGGAAGAATATTTATATGATAAAAACACCCATGTTATTTCCTTCAACGACTTCGTCAATAAGGAACTTGTTCTGTTTTCGAATTGTGACAATGAAAGGTCGATTCCAAGTTTGGTAGATGGTTTGAAACCTGGACAACGAAAGGTAATAGTGGAATTAAATCATATATTCACGTCAGAGTAAACAGAAGTAATAAGCTCTTTAAGTAGGTCCCAGTTAGATGTGGCTTAATGTGAACTTCAATTTAATTGCTTAACTGATTATTTGTAGTTTTATTAGTATAACTTTCTGTGCTTCAAATGCTTGTTTTTTGAAGGTTTTGTTCACATGTTTTAAACGAGCTGATAAAAAAGAAGTAAAAGTTGCTCAGTTAGCTGGTGCTGTGGGTGAAATGTCTGCTTATCATCATGGCGAGGTTAGTCTTTTCTTCACTTGTTTTAAGATTCGAAGGAATTTTAAAATTTGTTGTAATTAAAATATTTCTGCAATATTGTTCACAGTATCTGTAGCGGATCATTTCTGGATGTTTATTGAAAATGATTTTGATATGGATTTATTATAATTTAGAGAAAGGAAAGACAAAACAAAAAACAAAAAAAGGCATAAGTAATAAAGCATAATTTATGTTACGCGGTTCTTCTCTAGGCAATCCTTTTCCTACTTTAGATTTCTACTAATCTACTAGAATAAAATTGTCACAGATGTTGCTTACGCATTATATTTTAAGGCTAGTAATTTTTTGCATTTCAAAGTGGAAAATTCCTTGACTCTTGAGACTTGAAAGTTAAACTGTTGCAGTTGGAAACAAAAACTACGTTTGTAGGGTTAAGTGCTATAAAAGTTTCAATGTCGGCTGTTACAAAAATATGCGTGATTAACTATGCCTTGCGTACAGTTCTCATTAAATCATAGTATTCCTGCGGAGCTATTTCGGACAGCATAACACTTAGAAACATTGCAGGCATCGCTAATGTCAACAATTGTGAATTTAGCGCAAGATTTTGTTGGCTCAAACAACATCAACCTTTTGCTGCCAATCGGGCAGTTTGGTACGCGTTTGCAGGGTGGAAAAGATAGTGCCAGTCCACGTTATATTTTCACTCAGCTCAAGTAAGCGATTTCTCAATTACTAACATAAAAATTTCACAGACATTTTCGATTTTTCCATCACTTTTTCATATTTGTTTTTCTTTACGATCACCAGTATTGTACTTTATAACAAAAAATCGCACATGTGCTTATAGACATATAAAAATCGCGCGCATACAAATATCACACAATTTACAAATGTCCGAAATAATTTCAGTCCTGTAACAAAAGCATTATTCCCATCCATTGATGAAAATGTTCTTCATTTCTTGTTTGAAGAAAATCAGAAGATCGAACCCGAATGGTACAATTTGATTTAATCAGTCTTAATATTTTGTCAATAATTGAATGATGTAGTTCTAATCTTTTTCGAATTGTAAATTCATTCAATTGCCGAGCTGTTAGTGGAACTTGAAAATTTCTACGAATTTTCGAACAGTGATTTTTTTTGCAGTTGGAAAGTTTTTTTTTTGAATGAAATCTCATTGCAGGTACTGCCCAGTTATTCCTACTGTATTAGTAAATGGTGCAGAAGGTATCGGCACAGCTTGGTCTACAAAAGTACCATGCTATAATCCTCGCGAAATAGTGGATAATATACGCGCCTTAATCAATGGCAAGGAGCCGAAACCTTTGGTAAGAAAAATTTAGTTAAGTGAAAAATTATGAATGAACTAAATTTACCATCGTCCTGTTCATATTAAACTGCTTAGTTCTCTAACTCATCGTCTTGCTATTGAGCATTTGAAATTCGCAATAATTTGCATGCATACTGAAGTATCGTTTCGTTTTTTAACGCAAAGAATGTCGACAAATTCCATTCTTATCAAATAATAAAATGTTTATAGACACCATGGTATAAACATTTTCGTGGTACTATCGAACAACTTGACAATCAACGGTTTGTTTGTAATGGGGAAGTAGCAGTTATTAACAATGAAACTATTGAAATAACTGAATTACCAATTCGTACTTGGACACAAAGTTACAAGGAAACAGTACTGGTACCCATGATGGATGGAAGTGATAAGCAACCGGCAGTCATAACGTAATTTAGTTCTTTTCTGAAATTGTCATTAAGATTATTTAATCTTCCAGCAAAGTATAGTGTCTTGGAACTTGATAATTGATGAGGCAAACTTCAATTCACGCTGCAGCCTTAAGTAATAAGTTGGATTGTAACAAATATATACATAGCTATTAAAGACAAAAAACTTTAGTTCCGAAGTTTGATGTTTGGTCCTGTCCGTCATAAATTTTCGGATTCAGTAAGACACGCTTTTTCCTGAATATTTTTGCTGTTCGTATTTTGATGCGCTAGAAATTAAGAAAAAGTGAAAGTTAAGAAAGATGTGAGATAATTCTCTAAGTTTTGAACTTGTGTGGACCCGAAAACAAAAAGGAAATAAGCCGACGCATTTGTAAACGTTTTATTTGCGCTATTGTCGTGGTGAATGAATTCATAATGATTACCGATATTTCAGGGATTTCAAAGAATATCATACTGATACAACTGTTAAATTTGTTATTAAAATGAATAGTGATAAACTTCGAGCATCTAAAGAAGAAGGTCTTCACAAAGTTTTTAAATTGCAATCTGTCATCAACACTACTTCAATGGTACGGTATGACTTAATAAAAGTCCAATGAAAATATTTAGCGAATTGTGAAATATGAATGAAATGCATACCTTGGAAAATATATACAGCAAAATCACTAGAACACCGTTTCTTCATTCTAGAACTTTCTAATACTCAGTCTTATTAGAATGATATGCTGGAATTCGTACTAGCGAAGTTTCTTATACATGCAAATTATGATCTCGTTTTCCAGGTGCTTTTCGATCCATTTGGATATTTGCGACGGTTTGAAAATGTTACAGATATATGTAAAGAATTTTTTGAAATACGTAAGAAGAAATACATTGAGCGTAAAAGTTTTCAAGAAGGTCTATTACGAGCACAGAGTGAGCGACTCTCAAATCAAGTAATTTTTGTCTTTCTTTCACTTAAGTTATAGTAGTTATATTTAAATGTTTTGCGCGCTTATATTATCTAGAATTCTTAGCATAAATGTAATTATGTCACAATTTGAAATAATTGGATGTTGGAATCTTTATTTAAACTTTCTCTAAAGGAATCATAGTTATTGATGTCAAAACCATTTTTTTCCATTTGGGTTTTAGATTTATGAAATATGATGAGTTGCGATATTCAGGCAAGATTTATTTTGACTAAAATAAAAGGAGAAATATTGATCGAGAACAAGCGAAAGGCTGCAATTGTTGAACAATTGATAAAGATGAACTTCAAGCCAGACCCCGTCAAGAAGTGGAAAGAGGAGAGGAAGAAGGAAGAGTTAATGATATTGGGAGAAGTAGCACAAGATGAAGACGACGAGAAACAAGATGAAAATGAAGAGGTTAATTCAATTCAAAAGTCAAATTTATGACTTATTGATAATAAATAGCTAGTTTTTATGTTTTAATATAATCTGTAATTAATCTTATTTTTCTGCAGGATGCGCAGCAAAGTAAGGAGCTGGATAGCAAATTAAGTGATTACGATTATTTGGTGGGTATGGCAATCCTAAAGCTTTCCGAAGAGGAAAAAGATAAGTTGTTGAAGGAAAGTGAAACAAAACTTAACGAATTAAAAGTATGTTCTGTGAATATAATATTATTTCAATATAAGTTCCGGTTTTGCTAGCATTAATCCTTTTGCACTAACTGCTTGATTGTTTCCAAGCACAAGTAATATTTCCTAAAGTACTCTGATATATAATAAAATAAGTACATCTAAATCTGTTTCCTGTTGAACTGCATGTCTGTAAAGAATGGAAAAGTTTTGCTTGAACAAAATTTGCGTGTGTTTTTTGGTGCCTTAAAAAGACTGCATTAGAAAAATGTCTGAAAAGCATTTATTTCAGTCGTTGGAAGAAATGACATGGGAGGATTTATGGAACAATGATTTGAATTGTTTTCTTGCCGAACTCGAGAAACAGGTATCATATGTGTTACATTGTCGACAGCACTTTATGACAAGTGGAATTATTTAATGAATTGAACATCTTTGTGATGCGTAACAATACGTATCGCCTGGAAGATACTGAAACCTGTTTGTTGTTCGGAATATTAATGCTATTGTGAAATCTCGATTGATTTCAAAAAAGGAGAAACAAAAGTCTTTCGAATATTGGTTACTTTTATTTTCAGGAAGCAAAGGAACAGGCTGATCTTGACATACAGATTAAAAATGCAGTCAAAAAACTACAGTCTAATGCTGGCGGCGTTAGCCGGAAAAAAGCCCCTATTGGTTTAGTGAAGGCAAGTAGCTTTTATTTCTTCATTTTGTCATTCCAGCTACTTTTCACGCGATGCTTTGGAAACTTAAGAATTTCAGAAAATAGTACCGCTTTATTCTTTTTTCGTCTTCGATTAAATTGAAAATTGTAACTTCTTTTGTGTATATGCTTCTGGCGTGCTTGTAGTTTTATTTGGTTTTGCTA
This sequence comes from Cercopithifilaria johnstoni, assembly GCA_916381525.1. Lineage (NCBI taxonomy): Eukaryota > Metazoa > Nematoda > Chromadorea > Rhabditida > Onchocercidae > Cercopithifilaria > Cercopithifilaria johnstoni. The sequence goes on from CAKAEH010001451.1 coordinate 33,278, forward strand.
TTTTACTTGTCGAATGTCCAGGAAGTGCTACCAGATCCATTTGCTGAGCGAGTGGTACCAAAAATTGATGCAGTGAAAGAAAAATATGAGCAGAAGAAAGCTTGTGAAGGTCGTAGTGAAAGACGCAAAATGCTTGTGGTGAAAAAATCAAAACGCGAAGGAAGTGATGTGCGCAAATTTTTTCATGAAGGCGAAAATGGTGAACAACCAAGTCAATCAAAGGTGAAAGTTAAGCAAAGAAAGCTAAGTAAAGGTTAATTGAGTTTTCTTGTTTCCATTTATTTAATTGTTTAAAAACGATACTTAAACGTACACCTATACAATGCCATATGATTTGTGTAAATTTTAATAAACGTAAAATATCAAAATCAATTGATTTTGATATTTTACGGTGACTCTCGCTAAAATCTTTTTGGCACACTATAGATTTGTCTAATACAATGTTGTACATTAACTGGCGTGGCACACTGAACAGAATTATTAGACAGTTTGGATGACTGGTAGATTTTCTGGAGAAAGCTTGAAATAAATGTGACTTATGAAATCTCAGAATGCATCTTAGCTTTTCATTTATTATAATTTTCGCTTGCAGAAGATGGTCAGTTAGATGAAAATGATGTTATTGAAGAGTTATCCGTGTGCGATAACAGTGATGACAGTGTTATCGCTTTACCAGACGATAAAAAAAAAGATACCAATAAGAAAGATGATGTAAGTTGCTATTCTGTTTAAAATTCGTGAGATGAAGAAATTGTGGAAAGATTGTTTCACTTTTCATTTCCGTGCGAACAGTGAAACGCTTACCACTGTAGTTTTTTTTAGTTAGGATAATAATTAAATGGTGACAATATTTGTGTTGTTTTCTTCACTTTGCAAAGTGAAATGAAATATCCCAAAATTTTTTTCAAGTGATGGCACATGTGGCATTTTACAGATTGAAAAGGTACGACGTGTGCAGCGAAAAGTAGCTCCAGAAGATAAAAAAAATACCAGAAAGAAAGGTAAGCTAGAAAGGATCGAGAAGAAAGCGAAGAAAGAACAGAGTTCTCCAGTGATGCGTATGGAGGATTTCTTTGGATCTGTATGTATTCACTGCTTGCTTTTTTTGTACATAAACTTAAAAATGTAATAATAACAATTTCGTTTATATCTTAAAAAAAAGTGGCTATTCGTATTTGTAGGCAAAACTAACGGAGTAGTTCTAGGTAAGTTTCTAGATAAGCATGACTGCTTTGCGATATCTTAAGTCGATGTTAGGAGTCAAAACAACTGGGAAATCAAATATTTGCCGTGCGACAATAATTGACAATAATTGTAGGGGTACATCAAACAGGAAAGTCGGAATTGTGAAATCTTTCGTTCATTGCGATCATATCTAACGTGCAGAGATATTGCATGGTAAAGTATATGACATGTAATTGATTGAATAGTTCGATAAGTCTGATAAACTATAAATTAGATTAAGCAATTTTAAAAGTAATAAATTAAAACAATGTACATATATATGGTTTAGTAAAATCTCGTTATTTTTATAGAAAGTTGGAAAAAAGCAACAACAGCAACAAGACCATTCTAGTGAATTAAATCCGAAAACTTCCGGTGAAGCAGGACCATCAGGACAAAGAGAACTTCCTTTACGCCGAAGAGATCGCATAAATTATAATGTTGATGGTGATGGTGGTAATGATGATAGTGAGGAGGAAAAGATGGAAGATAACTGGCTTGTGGTTCCTAAGAAAAAACGTAATAGGAAAGTGATTGAAAGTGATAGTGGTGAGGATTATGAAATGAAGTTTAGTAGCGATTAACTGATAAAGACATTTTATCGAACGGAATAATTCGAACTTGTGTGCTAGATAGGAATATTGCGATCAGTTTTAATGAGCTATGACGAATTTCTTTTAACGCTAGAACATCACAATGTTCAATTAAATACCGTGTGCAAGAAATTTTATGTTTTATGAATAATGCTTGCAAAATTTTGTTTTATTCTTTTACTCTTGACAGTATTTCGTTAATTCTTCACCTGAAATTTTTCAATTGTACCTGTTTTCTATTAGGTAACGGTTTTTGAAGGAAATGTTCCATCTCTTCGTTTTGCTTTTCTTGTTATTAAATTCTGTTCAATATAATTTTCTAATCTGATTATTACTTACTTTTTATCTTAAACACCTTTTTCAAGTTTTTTGAGTGCTGTGCAGTGAAGTTCCATCTCATTTTTGAAGCATGATAATTTTGGCATTCTGGAAATTTCTTACTGCACAGCACCTAAATTTGGGTACTAACGAAAGCTCATTTTTATCACGGTTCTAGAATTATAGGATAAAGGAATTATACAAATTCCAAAGTTCCGCGCATAAAATGCGGATTATGTTTGTTATTTGCTAGCTTCTTGTTTTGTCTTTTCAAACTTTCCTCTATACAGTGGAATTCATCAAATTCTTAGCGGTCTTGAAATGCCTATTTTGATATTTTGATATCTTTGGTATTCCTGTACATTCTTTTATGAATGTAGTAAAACTTTATAAAACCATGCCCGTGTATAGTTCCAAATTTGTGCGAAGCAGTTTTCAATCCATTAAATTTCTGGAAGAAAAGATCGAATTCGTGCGTAGATCTCTTTCAGCGAGTATTGGTGGCTTTCGCGGAAAAAATGTCCTCCAAATCTCCCAGAACTTATTTCCATATAGTTTTAGTGCTAGTTCTCCCAATATTTGTTGTGCAGGATGCGTGAGTTGCACAGTGGTGCTTTGACGGTGTAGGTGGAGCGGTACAGACCGGGTTTTTGCGGAAAGGGGAACGTTGTTGCAGCGGTACTGGAGAAGATTTCGGTGTATTTCTTTCTAATTTTACAGCACATTTACCCGTTTACGTGTTATTCTACGTTAACGTGATGAATCATATGTAGCACTAAATGACCATGCAAACGTTTTCTTGGTAGCATACATCTAAATTTACGTTAAAACGCAAAGCTGTAGAAAAAAGAGTGACGCTGGATGAATTTGGTAAACGATATAAATACTGTACGTGTTGATCCGTCGCGCATTTTCCTGCATTTTCCTGGCTCTCTCTCTTATATATTTTATTTAAAAGCCCCGTGACTATATCTGCATAAAAAGGATCAAAATGGGATGAATGGACGAGAGTAGGATGTTATTAATTCGAATTCAAAAGTTTCCATTCTTGTTAATTTCAAGATCTTTCTTCGAGGCTTTTAATTTTGTTTAATGAAGTAGAAATTTGAATGCTGAACGATAAATAATACACTATCATGAAAAGGATAGAATTTATTATCGGATTGTGACGGCCTATTGAACATTGCAATATTCCCGATATTAAGATTATGAATTCTTCCTATTTGGTCCACTTTAGACCTTGTCTGCAATATCTGCAAGTACTTTCTACATTCTAAGTAGTTTGTTCCAGGAATTAATCAGATTGCTGTGCCTTGCTTCATGAATGCTTTAATCATTTGTAAATGTATCAGCGGGCTTTACTTTATCTTGCAAATCTCGTCAACATAAGCCTAGCTGAGTGACATAACTTCGTTTATAGTGACATACTTTTTACTGCCTCATTTTTCTTCCCATTATGACGGAATATTTCGTCATTTTGGTCCCTTCACATGGTGACACATCACTTGTTTCATAGATGCCAATGGAATGGTGTCGCAAAAGACACGTCAAATACAAGTGAAAACTTTGTTTCTTTCATCTATTAGTTGCCGGGACTTTTTTTACTATAAATGAAACTTGAAATTAGAAGGTAGCAGATTATGCTAAATCAATCTCGATGAATAATTGGAGTTTACATAAGAAGTTAAATGAATAAGGTATTTTGATCTCAATTCATATTTTCATCAAGATTGAAATCATGTAAGTGCTCTCCGGAATGGAAAAATTATTTCATCGAGAAATTCTACAAATTAGTTAGCTCTTCCATAAGTGTCATTGCATTCAATTATATATTAACAAATACTTTGCGGGCACAAGCTTTTACTGATTCTTTTACGGATTCCATTTTATTTTATGTAAATCTACAATAAAATTTTATGTTAAATGAAGTTTGGTTCGATACTTAGTATTGGTTTAGCCCAAAAATAGCTGTGCCGATTCGCCATCGTTGTTACTACTTGGATTCTTCGTGTTTTTCAGTGGCTTACAATGGATCTGGAAATTTAGTAAATATCGAAAAAAGGAAGAAAAAAATGCAAATATTTTCGAAAAGCTGACATTTTTTTCCTTCTCTTTCCTTTTTAGCAAACCTATATTTTGTTCAAATTTCAGAGTGCAAATGGCCAAGTGTGATGTTGGGCATTTCGGACTCAGTTGTACATAATTACCAATATGATATCCAAGTACAAAACCCGACACCCAAGTATCATCCTAATTCCCAAATATCGAACCCAAAGGTAATGGAGTAAGTAGGCAATGAAAAAATATCAAAAAATGTAAAAATTTTTAGAGATCGTAGATTTCTACTATCATGATGAGATAAAGGCGGAGTGCTTTGCAAGTGTGAAATCTACAAGGGAATAATCTTGCTTATCTTAATTATCTTGAACATCTGTGAAGTGAAGTTGAGATTTGATTTACTAATGTCTTATAAATACTTGACTTCTTTCAAGGGACAAATTTTATTCAAATGATGAAAATGATTAGTAGATTAGAACTAAGCTAATTAAATAGTATCATGATAAGCTGTGGTAGTTCGCATTCTGGCGATGCGTTTTTAGCATCTGGTACTTTTCTCACTGTACAAAATATTTTAAGATTTCGATGGAATACAAACACAGTTTAAAAAGAAAATGTTATGTGATCAATATGTTTGAGGTTGCTTTCGTGATATATTTTACTTAGATATATCTAATCGTCTTATGCTGTAAATGTGGCTGGTAGGGACATATTGTAAAAAATTTTTTTTTCGGTTTCAAGATCAGCTCTTCCAGTTCTGTTACATTTGGGAGCATAATGAATTAGGGCTAATCGAGCTAGTGCTAAATTATAGGTGAATTGATGTGTCAGCTCAAAGTCAACAATCGGTTTTGACACTATTAAGATCAAAAATCAGATGTGACACTATTATGATCAAAAATCAGATGTGACACTATTAAGATCAAAAATCAGATCAACTGAAATAGTGTTTTTGCTGATTTCTGTTCAATTATTTAATTAATTGCATACCATTCTGGAGAGAGTAACAAAAGTTAGGCATTTATATGCAGACGTATTTTTATTGTTGAGGCTCAGGTAAAAAATATGTATCTCTTTGCTACCGCAGAAAATTCTGCTTACTGAGCAGTTAAGATTAGGCAATACGAACGATGTACAGCAGTAATCAACCGGAAATTTGGAATAAATTTCAGCCGATGATAAAGTACTTTCTAAAAAAAAAAAGCTATCAATCTTGAGGGAAAGAAATATTGGATAAGTTTTGATCAAAATTCTGAAAAATATGCGAAATGAAGTGAAGTTCTAAAAAGATCCGTAAAGCGTTTTTCTGACGAAATTTATTCCGCTCTATTTTTTTCGGTCAAAACATCAGAAATCACAGTATGGGTTGTTTTTGTGATAAAAAATGCCGGTGCTATCAGAACCATCAAGATTATTCAGCCAAGGTCAATTTCAGATCAACAGTTAATAATTTTAATGAATAAAAATATGAATTGAACTAGTCAACATTATGTCCTACTTATCATTCATTATCCTTAATGAAAGAAACATAGTACGAATTACAATGCAAGTACAAACATAATTTTTTTCTAAAACAATGTTTCAGAACTTTTAATATGTGTAATTGATATATATATAATATGTATAAGTGATATATATATATCACTTATACATATTATATATATCAATTATATATCACTTATATTATATATATATATATAATTTATTCTAAAAATAATTGCTTCACAAAATGTTTTCTTGACTTTATACCTTTATTTTTGCAACATTTTTCTCTAATTATTAACGGTAGTGTAATTTATTTAATTAGTATGCCTATATCATACCTGCTAAATTTTAGTTATTGTACATCAATCATTGATCATAGTCTAATTATTTCGTAAATTTGCTGGATCACTCAAAGCCTGATTATTTTATGAGATTGGTAGATCAGTCAAATTATTCATATGATCGCTTTCAGTGTATTTGAAGCAAATGGCTTCATTTTCTTTTTCATCTTATATGTAAATGAATGATCGAAAGTACAATTGTAAATTACATAAATTTAGCAAGTATAAATACTAAAAGAGGCCATTTTGATGGAATGATTTTATCAAATAATATCAAACTATATGAGTTTTTATAATTTAATCATAAATAAATGAGTCACAAATGAAAAAAGCTAAGTATAATACGATGAGTTTTTCTTTCCATCTTTTTACTTATTCTTACAAAAGAACGATTTGAAAAATTTGTTAAAAACAAAGAAATTTAATGATGAAAAGAAAAGTGCAATTTTGTATTTTTGTAAAAATTTACATGAAAATTTTCTAATTAATTTTCTAATTAATTACATCATTTCTTTTATCAATTAGATTTTTTTTTTGTTGAATATTATCATTGCTAATTAACTATGAAATAATTTTTGCTTTCTGATCTTTCCAAAGCTTTCTTTCCATTATTAATATAAGTGACAACTATGAATTGAACTCTTAACCTGATAATCATCATATGAATGATGATTGATAGATGATAGATTGATATAACTTTTAACTTTTTACACAATTTTCCTACTTTTTTTTCTCGTTCTTTTTGTTTTCATCGGGAATTATTTTTGATGATAATAATGATGATGATGATGATGAAAAAGGACTGCGAAATTACATTAACATATTACAGTAAAGTAAGAAGATAGACGAGAATGATTTATATATAAGAATGGAATGGAAGTATAATTTACAGATGGAAAATGAGAATAGTGATTTAAATTGATAGGTTTTCTGTTTTTCTCTTTTCCACTAAAATGTGTGTTAATTTTTATGTATAATGAGAAAGAACATATTCCGAAGGATTGGTTTATTTGTTTGAATTTTTTTATTATTATTATATCTTCTTTTCGTTTGAATTTTATTTGTTTATTTTATTAAATTTTGAATGATAATTAAAATGGATTTTAGTGATCGAAAGTAAGAAATAGGCAGAGAAAGAGGAGAGAAAAATGATCTCGATTAGAAAGATTAAGATGAAAAGAAAAGCGAAAATTTTGGTAAATTTTGAAATAATTGAAAATAATCGATAAAATAATAATTCCATTTATTAATAGTTAAAAAATGATACTGGGATGATATTGCTAGATGAAAAATATACTTGCTACCATTGCTATATTAGAGAAATTTAAAATGATTTAAATTACAATTAGATATAATTGATTGAAAAATTATGATCAAAATTATTTTAAAATAAAAAAATAAAATTAATTAATTTATGTTGTTCGGAAATTTAAATTGTAACAAATATATTTAAGATATTTCTAAGTTTATATGCAATGAGAATATTTATGCATTAAGTATTTGATTAAAAATAAGAGAACGAAATGGTTTTCATGATGAAAATGAATGTAATAATTATTGTTAAGAAATAAGTTATAGTAAATGTGATGAAAGAAAAATTGCAGTAATAACAATTTAATCTAATTTAAGATTTAGTCTATTATGGATAGCGATAATTCAGTTTAATATTTCGTAGGAAGAACTACTTGAAAGTAACTTATGAATGAATGAATTGAAATTAGAGGAAAAAGGAAAGAGGGAAAATAGAAAGATTATTTAAATTTATATATATATATACATATATATATATATTTTAATGAAGTCTGTAATATCATAATATATATGGGATATTTTAATGAATATTTTGACATATGGATGGGGAGAAAATATTCATATTCTATCAGTTGAAATAGTTGATAAAGCAAAATAATCAATTCCTGTCATATTAATTGCAGCAATTTTTTCATTACCTAAATTTTTTTAAGTTACCATGCAACTACAACGAATAGTTGCATGTTGTGCATTTCGTGTGATAATTGTTAATGAATGCAATTAAATAGATGTATGAGAAATGATCGTAATTTTTCTGGGACTGAAATATTTTGGTAGGAAATGTTGCGAAATATTTTAATCAGTTCTTAAATATATAGTCATTATTATAATGTGAAATTTATCTGATAAATGATATATTTTGGTTTTTTTTCCTTCTTTTTGCGGAATAATTTATTATTTGTTTTATTTTCGAAATTAATTTATTTGAACGTTACGAGGGAAATTTTAATTTTAGTAAGATTTTTTTATGATAGAAAACTACAGAGTGAAGCAAGTTTATGATCCTAATGAAAATCTTTGATTCATCGGATGATGAAACAGATAGTACGAGGTTAGAATTAGAAATATCAGAATCAAGTTCATCAATAACGGATGACGACGAATCAAATACCCTACCAGATGGAGTGTTTATCGTTCAAGAGATTGTTGATCATAAATGGTAAATTATACATGTTATTTCATATTTCAAGATCTTCACTATTTTCTAAATCAATGATGATTTTTATGTATTTCATAAATGTGGCAGAAAAGTTACAGTTTTTTAATTAATTATTAAAAGAAGTAATGTATTTATTGCACTTAACTTTAGTTATGGCGAGTTACGACGCAAAAAGTTGATTGATCGACGAAATATTTCTTATAACAGTCCATTTTTCCGTGTATGTTTCAATCAAAAATTTTTGTCCTTTTCTTCATCTGCTATTTTGCTAATCCGGATATTTGTTTTTATGCATAAATGTGTTGATTTTTTTTTACCAATTATTTTTGGACATATTGGGTGATTATCGATATACCAATTGATAGTTGAATGCATTTTTAGGTTCACTGGAAAGGTTTTCCGGGTCAAGATACTTGGGAACCATTACAATCCATTCAACATGTTGAAGTCTTAAAACAATATGCACGAAAGCATAATCTTATCCATTTGATTCGTAAGTTCTAAATGAAGGCATTTAATAATTGTCAACAATATTTGAAACAATGCATAATTTTATCAGATTTAATCCTAATTAATGACGATATTTTTCATACTTTCATTTTATTTAAAATTACATTTCATTTATCACTAAATTTCAGAGAATGATTGAATTCTAAAACAAAATGCTTTATTTGATAAATGACAACAACATTTTAAATCACGCATAATTTTATCAAAATCTATGGCAATTTTTATCTCAAAATTTCGTTTCATCAATTACAAATATTAATAGCCGAAATTTTTCATAATAACTACCTATGGATCGAAGAAGAAGAAACTAGCATTTTGATAAGTTTCGTTTGTAAGAAATATTCGTACTCATTCTAAATAGACAAATTTTTTACATGTTCGAAATTTGATAAAATTTTACTGATAAGTATGATTTTGTTAAGAGTTCGGAAAAAACAAGATGATATCCTTTTTTTAAAAAATTTTGTTTGATGGATGAAACCAAATAATACAGAGCACATTTTCTTGTTTCTCTTATCCTTCTCACTTTCTTAAAAATTTCATTTATTCATTTTCTTCTTCAATTCAGCACCTAATAGTGATAGTAGTGAAACAGACAGTAGCGATACAGACGAAAAAAGCAAGGAAGAAGGAAGAAGAAGAGATTCTGAAACTGATAATGAAAAGTATCGAAGGAAAAAGTCGAAAATTCTGATTGATTCAGAAACTGAAGAGGTACTTAAGCGTTAATATTTTGATCCGTTTTTTTTCCTTCTATAGTAATTCTTCAATATTTTATTTTTGTGTCTCTATGTGTATCTTTGCATTATCGTCGAACGTTTTTTGCAACTTCTATCCTATCTTAGGGCAAAAATTACAAATGATAGAAATCTGCATAAAATCAATTCTGATATTTTTTACTTATTTTACTGCTCTATCTAATTTTATTCAATACTTAACATCTTTTTTGTGAAATTGCTAAAATTTAAGATAAATTAAATATGAATAAAGGAAGATAAGCGGGTGCTTTACAATATATTTAATCTTTCTACTATAAACTATGAAATAATTGGATAATATTTGGATTAATGAATAAACTTCCTTCTCCTATTTTTCTTTCCTTATTCTCACCATTATCGTTTTTTTTTTCTTAAGATCGCTGACACTTATTTTCATCCCAATCTTTGCAATCATCTTTTGAATTTTTTTAAACCAATCACTTTGATTGAAAGAAAAATTTCAAATATGTCACAACAAACAAAAACATTCGATGAACTTTTAGAAAAATGATGAAATAGTGAATTCAAGAAGGAATAAACGAAAATGTCAACGTCATGATTATAATGATGTTGTGAAATATCCTCGAAGGATAGATTGTAAAAAGACATGGTGGTTTCGATGTAATGAAGTAATTTCTAACAATTGTACTTTTTTAAAATTGTTTCATTCTTTATGAGTATGATCGATAGATGTTCAGTAGATTATGAGTGATAGAAGAAAGGTAACGGTATTTTTACTTAAATTTCAAAATAGAGAGTTTGAATTTCAAAAAAAGAAAGAATGTAAAAATTTTCCCACTTTCCTTCCTGGTAGTACTAATAATTTGAATTTAACATTATTAAATGCTTTATGGAAAAAATTTTCAATCGTTTAGCAAATATGATCGATGAATGTGCATGAATGTTGCCATAACAACAAAATAATAAAATTGGCTAATTGATGGAAAAATAGAAGTATAAAATTTTCAATTTTTAATTACTCATTAAATTAATGTCAAAATTTTTTCTTTTAGAAGAGAAAGTTTGACCGTCCGAAATTGTTCACTAATGAAAGAAAGTGTGATGTATCCTGCACGTCAACTTATCAAGATGGAAAGAAGGTAGCTCCCCTTTTTGCTATAAAATTTTGAATCAATTAAATAAAATCAGAGAGTGCAGAAAAAGAAGAAGGTTGAATATTTCATTATATTAAATGAAAGAAAGTCCCTTACCTTACATTTGAAATTGATAGCAATCAACAAAGATTGATTTGATTCTAATATGAAATCAATTGAAGATTTGAAATTGAACAGTTATTGATGTCTTTACTTCTTTCAAAATATTAGCCCATTTAAATCTCAACTTGAATGTTAGTTGAATCGCAAATGAAAACATTTGTAAGCTTTTGATGATATACTGATCACAGATTAAATAGATTAAATTATCGTAGGGAAGAAACAGTCTAATCACGTTAGATTATCCAATTTACATTTATCTTAACTTCCAGTGGGTAGTGAAGCTATAACTTATAAAGATGGCAGTATTTATCTTTCTCAGTCTGTTTTCAAAAATATTTTATACCATAAAAAATTAGACAAATGTATTGTTAGCATGAGGATGAGTTTCGTTTTGAAAATGGCATTATATATAATGTCGTTTTGATCTTTGCAACAAATATAAAGAAGTAATTTTTTCCAGATTTATCTACTAAGATTATCAGTTATTTTATCAAGAAATTGATTTCGGTAAAAGTTTCAGAGACCAAAAAGAGAAAACAATCATATACCTCGTAGACCGATTAGAAAATATATCGAAATGACCACTGATGGATTTACCGCTACTACTAATCGTACCCGATCTGTTTCTCCAATTATTGATAAAGCTTTACGGGTAATTTTATTGTTTTAATATATATATTTTTTGATATATGTTGTTGTTGTAAGAGAGAGTGAGAAATGGCAATCCATAAAATTGTGCATCTAATTTTCCTTTAATTAATTAACTGTTGGCTGCAGCAATTTTTTTCGCTATATTATTTAGGAATGAAACGATAAGGAAAGAAAGTCGAAGTTTTAAATATTTTAGTTCTAAATATCCATCACTGAAGACAACGAATGAATTGTTTCAAAAAAAAAAAACTTATTTAGAAAATTTATAAGAATTATGCTTCGTTCTCTTTATATGTTTCTTTTCAGAAGCAACAATTATATGATATGATTGATGATGAAGAATTTCGTGATGATCAGAATTTTTTAAAAGGAACAAAAATATCTTCTGCTATAGCACAATCTGAATTAGCATTTGTGGCAAAAAAATTAGAAGAAGGCTGTGTTCTACGTATGTTTTGGATGTAAGTTATATTATGTTATCTTTCTATTAAATGAAAATTCAATGAAATTAATATCATTGGGTTATTTTACTCTTCTAATACATAATATAATATTTCTTCCATAACAAAAGAATGATATAGTTATTAGCTATTTTTTCCTTTTTCGTTTAAAATTTTGTTAAATAGGATGGAAGAGAATGTTTTATCAAATTTGGAAATAGAAATTTTAATATGTAATTCAGAGTTTTGTTCAGTAATTATCTTCTTTTTTTTTTCCTCTTTTTAAATACTACTTTATTCAGGATTAAGATATTGTTATTTTGCTAAAATATAGCTATATTTGATCATTTTAAACACTATCATGAGGAAAACAAAGATTGACAATTAATCGGAAGCATGCTTATCTATTTTCAGGAAAATTCATAATTATAATCTTCGTTCATCGTTACAACAAATACGAAAAGCAAAGGCATATGAATTAGATTGTATTCTCCTTTATGATTGATACAAAATATCTATCACTGATAGATATTTTCTGTAAATGATTGCTTTGTAAAAGTGTGATAAATTTTGAAGTACAAAGCATTATTTCATATCCATTATCATGAAGTGTCATAAGTTAGTAACAGAAAAAATGATGCCAATAATGAATAAAGTCAACTAATCGAGATTAGACTGCATGAAATGAATAAATAAGCTCAGGTATTAAAATCAAATCAAATAATTCAACTATCCTAGTTAAATAATCTGTATATTACAAATTAGCTTCAAATTTTCAATCAATAGAACTAGTATTAATATTTAAAATGATATATCCAAACTTCCTTTTTCTCTCTATCTCTCTATCGCTTGCAGATGAAATATTGGGAAATTATCGATAAAATAGCATGTTATATTAAAAGATTCAGAATATACCTTTTCTTTAATTAATTTAAAACGAAATATTTTTCAGAGCAAAGTTTTCGAAAAACATTATTTTCTGTTGCATAAATATTTAATAGAGTAAAATACATTTGAATTTCTAAACCAAATACAAATTATGAGGGAATGATATATTTCAGCTTCTGAAAATTTCGATGCATTTATTTTCGTAAATTATATTTGGTAAAATTTCTCAAGATGATAAGGAAAAATAATGAATTTCGTATTACGATAATATACGTATAATATATATATTTTTTGAGATACCATTGAAGTTATTATCCTCATCTCAAGAATGGACAACTTTAAAAATTTCAAATAAGACATCGTTGCCTATCTTAGATAAAGAAAATATAAGAATGTTCTTAGCGGAACAAATTCCTTACAAAGATTATAATGCAATTTAAAATGGATTTTACTTACACCATATATAATTTTAGATCGTATAAAATATTTCCATTATAAGAGAAATAAACATACGTAAACTAAAAGGAATTTAACAAGCAGTAAATAATATAACTGAAATAATTGAAATTGAAATTGGAATGACTGAAATGTTTGTTGCAATTCTCCTTCATTGTAAACAACAGTTCGATGATACTATTATTTAGTTATTATAAAAATATCAATGTTTAAATGTTATTTTAAAAATAGTAATTCAAGAATTATTTACTAAATACTTTTTTTCTTCTTCTCTATCAGCTGTTAATTATTTCCAATCATAATTTGAGAAGAATCGGCAACTACCTATAACTTTTAGGATATGATTATCTCAGGCAAAGTCAGAAAGGAATTATTATCTTTGTTTTATAAATTACTTTTGAAAAGAAAAAGATGTTCAATTTTATAACATAGTATGGTGTCGTTCAAGTCTTTATATGATATCATTTAAGTCTCACTAATTCGGACTATTGTTATTATCTGTACAAACAACATCTGCCGATTCCAATTTTCATATTCCAATTTTACGGACGAATCGTAATTTGTTTTCTGACTTCTTTCCGTTTTCACTTTTTTCTTTTTGTGATACCTATACATAAGTGATACTCATTATCACTCATGCATGCATGCATTATTCATCCATTGATATTTTAAAAAGATTTCAATTTTATTACTCATATAAATTTCTTCTAATTAGTTTTAATTTTCAAGGCTTGAAATTGAATTAATTTTTTTTTAAACTCTTTATCCTATAGTGCATGTTACACACAGTGACAAAATTTCAGAACCTATAACGAAATATGGAGACAACAAAATCAAGTGTTAACTGATAAAAATCAAGCAATATTGAATCAATGATAAGAGTCCATATTCTCACCCTTCCGCACTTTATATATCCTACATTATCGTGAACCAAATTTTCTTTCTGCTCGGAAAATATAATAGTAATAACGTAAATAGTTTTAAATAGTTAGTTTTTCTCTGTTTTTAAAAAGAACAATAAAAATTAAAGAAAAACAATATTTGTTTTTCTCTTTCCGAAGTTATTAATTTAGCACAAGACGACACACCAAGGTAATCCGGCAATGAGCAATGGTAATCCTGAAATGAGCAATGAAATTGTTTGATTTTCAGGATTTAAGGATAGATAAAGTTTGAAAATTTGTTCCATGATAATTTCTACCAAATCTTATAGAATCTCTAGTGAGAATTTGCATTCATTGATATAATTGCGAGCACTTCTTCATCATGGTATTAAATTTTAATGATTTCGCTGATACATATTTGCTTGCCTTTCCTAAGATGTTATTTACATTATTATAAAAATATTATCAAAAGTAGAAAACAGGAAGAAAAAAAGAGTCGAAATGATTAAACAACATAAAATATTAATTAATAGTGAAAGAAGAAAAACAATGAACATTTCATATACATTATAATATGGTATGATCGTTATTCAAAAGTAATGAAATTTAAAGAAAATAAAATATTAAGAAAAAGGATTATTGAAAATACAATATTAAAAAGCATCAAACATTATAATAGATCCATTATACAGTACAGAAATATTTCCGATTAACATTCAGTACGGTAAGCATTTTTCTTCCGTTAATCATTTATGATTGTATACGAGACAATATGGTGCAAATAGAATAACGAGAAAGGATGAATTCATTCGTAATTTATTATCAAAACAATTAATCAATATAAGATTAACTAGGATAATTTAAGACTGGATATATCATTTTCTCACATATAATATCAAATATGATTTAACAATTAAAAAGAGAGTATTCAAAATTAAATTAAAGAAAAACGACAAAAGGAAAAAATTCAGAATTTGAGGTTCGTCGAAATAAAACCGGATAATTTTCTTTCATATAAAACTGCATGATTTCTTTTTTTAACAGTGACTAATCGCTTTAGCATTCTTCGATGATAATTGAAGGTCATTGGATGAACTTAACGAACCATAGCTTCCTTCCGATACATAACCATCAGGAGTAATCTAAAAAGTAAAAATAAACATCAAAGAATAGCAATGATATGATTATAAAAAGAGTAATGTAGTAGAAAAATTATGATAATAGTAATAATAAATTATAACTGTGTTATATATATATCAAAGAAAATTGTAACTATGAATAGAAATAATTATTAAAATTATTGATAATAATTATATACAATACTAATTATGGAAAATATTTTTAATAGTATATAATTTTTGATTTCAGGAATTGTGAAATTTTTGTATTTCGCACCGTTTGAGGATTGACACTTTTGGAATCATTAACTGATTGATTTTGTGCAGCAACACGTCGTTTCAACTCTTCGTTTTCCCTCATTAATCGCCGAATTTCACGCTTTTGTTGTTCAATTATTTCCTGAAATGGATGAATAATTTTCGAAATTTCACTCTTTTTTTGCAATATAAAGAATCTCCTGAAATATTTGAATGAGAAATGAAAAAATTCCATTAATTTGGTATTCACAAATTCTTAGTTATTTTGGTATTCTATTATCTTTTACTGAGAGGATTTAAAAATGATAAAATGATAAAAATTTCTGTTTGATCACAAAAGCAATTATCGTTCCGTGATTCATCGCAATAACTTTTCGGGCAAATTTTATTTAATCCATCGATTTAATTAAGAGTTTGTAAAATAAATAAAATATCTAACCTGTTGGCTAAGTGTATGAGATTCTTTTCTTGGCCACTGCTTCATGCCGCTGAAAAGAAAGAGGCATCAGATCGAAAAGGAAAGAGCAATTAATTCGATAACAACGAATCATACCAAAAATTTGAGAATTGTAGTTAAAGTTAAAAGTAAGCTTGAAGCACATATTATTGCTATTACTAAATATGTTGTACTGAAGATTTATCCTTCCATTTTAATTGCCAAATCACATGCTCAAATTTTGAAGAAGGATTGCATTTTCCATCTATTCAAAAAATATAGCCTCTTAGTATACAAATATAACGAACAATTTTTCTAATGAATCTGACCATTTGAATAAATGGAAATATTATCTTCCTAATGAATATGACCATCTAAACAAATGGAAATACTATCCTCCTAATGAATCTGACCATTTGAACAAATGGTAATATTGCCTTCTTAACAAATCTGACCATTAAAGTAAACCAAAATTATTGCCTTCTTAATGAATATAATCATTCAAGCGAAGCAAAACTACTGCTTTGCTAATGATTCTGACCAGCGAATATTACTTACAGATGTAAAGTGTACATATGATTTTCATAATGATATCTAGGAAGTTAATAAAAACGTTGTTGAAGAAAGTAAATTTAAATTTGAGTGATGAGATTGACGGCTGGAAAAAAAATCTAAACCTTGTTCGTTTCTCGGTAAAACACCACTTTGTACCACATTCTTTCACAATATTATTATCATCATTATCATCACCATCACCATCAACAACAATATCCACATAATCAACATCGTTATCATCATTCTTCTTTTTACTGTTATTGTTATTATTACTAGCATGATCAGAAGATCTTGCTGGCACAACTAATCGTGTCTCATTACCACCATTATTATCTATGTCAATTAATGTTGGCTTCAGTATAGTTCCATTACCCATAGCTGTTACATTACGTGATGGACAGTGCGGATTAGTTCTAAAATATAAAAATCAATTGTACATCATTTTAAAAACATATAAAGTACTTAATTTTCTTTAGGTAAAATGCTTTATTTAAGATAAATTTCATAAAACAATACTTGAAAAAAAAATTAAAACAAAAGATAAATTTAAAAAATTTAAAATGCAAATGATTATTATCACCTTGGCAGCGAACATTTTGGTGCATCATAAATATTACTACCATCTATTATATCTAAATGTGACGGATGTGCTGAAGTCTTGTACATTGTAGACGGAGCAGAACGTACGCAATAACGATTATCATCAACTAATAGTTTATCAGAGTTTCCGGATGAGGAAGATGTTGATGGAATACATTCATGAACATTAAACATCGGATTGGGTGGTTGCAGTGTTGAATGATAAGTGGCATGATTATTTTGCTTTGTTGCACGCTCCACCGGACTGCTACTGTTCGATGAACTCAAACTGCAAAAATATAGATCGTTTCAAATAACTAAATAATTATGGTAATAAGTTCCTGCCACAATGAAGTATGGAAAAAAAGAATTGAAAAAATTCATAAATTCCTCTCCAGGAGGATTTTTATTATTACCTGCTACTGTGATTCTGACTTTGATATCCACTAGATGAAGGTGCAACAATAGTATCCGGACATTTAACTACTGTTTGTTCACGATCTGTTGATTCGATAGTGCGTCGTTTACTTTTACGTGGTCGACGTACATGGCGAGAACGCATTATTGAGGATTCATGCGTTGTTTCATCCGAATCAGTATCTTCATTTCGACGATAATCAACAGTTGAATAATCGGATAAAATATTCGATGGTACGTAAGTATCATTCTCAGATACAATTGACTTATTACTAGCATCAAATGCAATAATTCTTTCACGACTTGCCGAAATATCCGGTACTTTTGTATATGGATTCCTAAAAATCATTTATAAAGTTCAATTGTTCGAACAAAAAGTTTTACAATTAACTTAAAATTATACTATAAATAAGAGCTCCCATTTAGGATAGAAGTTTTTTCTTCGTTTAACAAATAAGAATTATCGCAATTTAAGTTAAAAATTTTGCTTTTTTTATACATACCTAATAATAATATATAGTATAAAAATGCTCCGAGAAGCAAACTTTATCAATATGATAACTATAAAGTAAAGTAGTATTCTTTTTTCTATTACTAATGATTAAATAAAGCAAGCTTACTGTATACTATGTAAATTTTACATACAGTAACAACTATGAGTCAATAATATAGTAGCTATAAAGTATTCTTATTTAAATCCTTACGATAAGATAAAGCAAACAATTAACCTTCTATTATGCCGTTCACATAATACATTTTCATTGTAATATCGTTGATTACGGTTGTGTCCATTTCGATGTTTCTGTACAGTTAAACCGGCTTGCCTTACAGCCAAACTATCATTCAGTAAAGCTATATCTAATACATAATCATCATTTGTGTTCAAATGAGCTGCTGGAATTGCTTTCGTTATCACTTGTGATTCGCTTACTGTATTACGAATATGTGATGGAAGTTTCGTATTATTATTGTGTGTATGCAATCTGTAAATTAATAATTAAAATTTAAATCCAAATAAAAATTTAAATTAATAGTGGTTACATTAATTAATTAATTATCAGAAAGAAAAAATCAATTACAATAAATGATTCCATTTATAACACAAAAATATTTAGCATATTAAGGAAATGTTAAATTATATTATTAATTAACTTGAAATAATTTATCAAAACTTCTCCTATTACCTTGAAGCACTTGTATTATCATAATCAGAAGGTGAACTTTCAACCGGTAAGAATTCATAATCTCTACAACCATCATTTCTCATT
Organism: Cercopithifilaria johnstoni; assembly: GCA_916381525.1. Lineage (NCBI taxonomy): Eukaryota > Metazoa > Nematoda > Chromadorea > Rhabditida > Onchocercidae > Cercopithifilaria > Cercopithifilaria johnstoni. The sequence continues at coordinate 52,202 of CAKAEH010001451.1, forward strand.
CGTATATAGCGTAATTTTGCTAAAATCAATCGTAATTCTGCCATCTGTGATCCATATTTAGAAGCTTGTTCATGAATCTAAAAAAAGAAAAAAATTACAAACTGCCGTCACGAATTATTAAATGTAATATTAAAATATAGAGTAAATCTAAGATTTTCCTTTTTAATTCCAAACATCAAATAATATACAACCTTTTAAAATAATTATAATATTAATAATTAAAATAATGCCACTTTTTTTGTTCTGAATTAAAAACTGATACAATAATAATACGGTGCCAAAATCTATGAGTCAAATATTATTTCCTATGTTGAAAGTTCATCAAATATCGTCATCTATCCAAGTTGCACATTTTTCCAATGTCAAATATTAACTATATCGAAAAAAAGTAACGAAATAAAATCCATTATTTAATACCAGTTAAAAACCAGAAGAAAAATTGAAAATTTCACTTTAATTCTTAAAAAAGGAATTAAAATTAATAAAATGGATACCTCGGGTGTCCATAATTCATCTAAGTAGGAATACAATAATGATACTTCCTTGCCAATATCTACCGATATATTCCAATCATTTTCATTTGAACTTCGTTGATTATTTGCTGATGGTGTTGAAATTTTCATCAAATATCGATGCATATTATCCCATTCATGCTCAACGAATTCGTTCATAAAATCCATGTAGTGTTCTTTGCCACCAAATTTCGTAAAATTTGCTAATGTTTGCAATGCTTTAGCAATTAATGTAAGATTACGAGCTGCATGACCTGATGGATATTCGGAGATCTGAAAAAAAAGATGAAAAAATTAATTACAAAAATCATTTCAATTAAATCTTTTAAATTTTACAATTTAAAATATTCAAAATATTAATGCTAAATGATAATTTTAGCATAAAAAAAAGAAGAGCACATAAAAATTTGAAATTAGAAAGAAAATTTCTTAGTTAAAAAGAAAAATTTGACATAGTCTAAGATCAAAAACACACTCTAATTTTAGGGTCATAAGATTGATCTTAGAGATCAATCTAAGATCCTTATAACCCTAAAATAGTAATTGATGGATAAAAAAAGATAATGTGAAAGCGAACATTAAAGTAATCAAAAACTGAAAAGCTCAGATGTAGTGATCAATTAAAAAATTACTCCAAAATAATTCTATGAAGTAATAATAGTAGTAATGCATTCAAATAAAATAAATGATAAGAAATTTCAAAGAGACAAGAAATTTACAAAAAAAGAACTTAAAATTTTGCTTACTAAATTGAATAAACTGGGACTAAGTATTGCTGGACAAAGAAATCGTAGAAAAATGCTAGATGAAATTAATGTATCCGCAAGATCAAGTCGACCAATTTTTTCCAAACGCCTTCGTAGGGTAACGAAAATTTCACGTAATTCAATTGGAAATATTTCAGTACTGAAATAAAGCATTCATTTAAGCATCACAAATATAGCGACATTTTTTCCTTGTAACAATATATCAATCGTTTAAATAAATTTTTTTTAACAAAAAAGTTTCAATTAAATAGAAATGAAATTTAATTAACAAATAATTTCCATTCTGACTCAGATGCATTAATAAAAAAATGGAATAAGAAATAAGAATTTCAAGTATCGTACATTCTATTTTGAATATTATTGAATTTTTAGTATGAATTACAACAGGTGCAACATATTTGGTAATTATAATTCGAATGTATTTGAAATGAGAAAAAGAAAAACAAAATTCCAATTTAAAAAATCTTTCATATTAAAAACATTGATCTATACAATTAGAGATTCAAGCGATAAAATCAAAATTAATTCTAATTCGTTTAAATTAAAATAAAATTCAACCTTGCTAATATTTTAGACCATGCAGCTTTAACATTTGTTACCAACTGATGACGATTCTTTTCCAATGCTAACACACTGATATTTGCCATTTTCAACGGATCTACCTCACAATCTTTATCAGATTGCTGCATTGCTTTGACAAATTCGCCAAGTGTATTCTAAAAAATTGTCAAAATGAAATATTGCAGTTATATATATATGGTCTCTATTGTGCTTGATTTTATATTTAAGCCATATGTACTTGAATTATATTATGCGTAAATAATATCAGTACTTAATATTTTTAATCCATATGTACTTAATATCATATATTATTATTATGCATTTGATGCACTTAATATCATATATCATTATTGTACATTTCATATTATTATACCATAAGTACTTATTATTATATATCATAATTATGTATTCAATATGGACAAGCTTAACTTATTTTCTTCCTTAAAGTTGACAGATAACTTTTGCATGAATGCTAATTTCTAACATTTTTTCTTGTAGGAAACAAATGACACTTACTTAAATGTTAAATGAAATTCATCTTTCCCTTTATAAATATTAATTAAACTTCAAAATCGTTTTCTTCTTAAACAAAAGCAAAAAAATTACTTGAAGATATTCATCTGCAACCAATTTCATGTAAGCTTCCATTGCTTTTGTCGCTAATGAATTACCTCGAAACATTAAATGTTCATTATCTGTAAACAATAGCTTTTTAAAAAATATATATATTAATTAAGAATTTAAAGTATTCCGTGAAGATATTTGAAAATCTTTAATTTAAATTATTACTGCATACATTTTTGCTAGCTACTTGCTACTTACTAATTTACAAAAAGTGTTATCTATGTTCAAATGTTATAAATTAAGAATGCAGCCGATCAAATTTTTAATTCCTTAAAAAATTCCTTAATTATTTTCAAATAATTTATATCAAATAAAATTTAATCAGTATTAAATTAAAAATAAGAAAAAGAATAATTTCATAATTCTTTATTAATTTAGTATAATTTATTTTTCTCTCTTTCTTTTCGTGAAAAAATTAATGAATAGAATAAAATTACAAACATCAAAAATTAAATACTAAATTTTAATAATATATAAAAAATAGGAAATGAAAATAAAATTAATTATAAATAAGAAGTAAAAATGAAGAAAGAAGAAATTAATACCAAGAACATCCACTTCAGACATTATTAAATCACATAAGAAATGTTTGGCCATATGTAACTTGTACATAATACGTACAAGTACTGTTGCCAAATCTTCCTTTGCTTTCACACTTAATGTTGGCTCCAAAACACAACATAATGATAAATAATACTGCCTGAAAAATTTAATAAGAAATTAAAAGGCCCAAATATAATAAATAATTATAATTTAGGAATAAATTATTCAACATCCTTTCCTTACAAAATTACCTTTTATCTACTTGGCTGGCATTATATTTTCATTTCTTCAACACTTTCTTATTTAAATATTAATAAATAATGATATATTGAAATTTATTAGAATTCAACAAATGTAAACTTTCACTAACTTTATTTATTTAACTATAACTTTGTTAACTTTATTTATTTATTAACTAACTTTATTTGACTTATTTAATTTAACTATATTAATTTATTTATTATTTATTATTTATTTATTTATTTAACTTTCACTTATTTCCTTTAATTTTAATTCATCAATTTTTTTAAGAAAAGAAAAATGACTTACTTCATAAAAGTTAATAAATCAGTATATGCTTGCATAGGCAATATTTGTACCGATTGATAACGGGCCTTAATACGTACCGCAGCTACTTCACCATTACCTTTATCCTTTATTGCATTCGATAATTTAGTACCATCTGATGTTGCCGTTACAGTATACCTGCAAAAATTAATTCTTTATCTTCTTTCTCTTTCATTTAATCAAAATAATGAAAAGAAAAGAAAAATACCACAGACTACTTTATTTATTAAAATAAAATCTATTAAATTCTAAAAATTTTAATTAAATTATTAATTTTTATTTTTGCTGAAATCAAAAAAAAAAAAAACCTCTGGACAATATAGCTGCAATAGAAGATCAATTATGATAATTACGGTATAAATTTTTATAAGAAAAATTATTTTAAGAGATAAAGAAGAGAAAAATAAGCTGAATGCAGTGAAACTTCTTGCTAAACATTATATTAATAACAATACCAAATACCTCCATTATCCTTAAATTATTTTCAAATACTAAAATCATATCAAAAATTACGACATGCATGTAATTTTAATTTAATAAAAATCAAAAAGAAAAGGCAAGAAAGAAAGAAATCGAAAAGAAAGGAAGAAAAATTAATAAATAAAGATATTGGTTAATTGATTAATTAATTAAAATCTTAAAAAAATTCAACAAAGCTGACCGATAATATGTCCCGAAAATGCTTCTTAATTTGAAGCAATTTTTATCAAATTTAATATTACAGAAGAGAGATCGAATAAACTGGCGATGATCCAGGCAGGATAATGATTGTATGCAATTCTTCGATACACTATTCAACATTATCACTTCTAGGATTATCCCAAAAAAAAAAACAAAAATTTTTCATAATTTAAATATTAAAATTAATTAACGGATAATATTATAACACGTAAACAAAATTTAAAATCCAATATTGAAAAATATAAAATTAAACAAAAAAGGAAAAAAGGAAACTTTTCAAATTTTGTTGCAAAAAAAAGAATGAAACATTATAATAAATACATAGTAGTATTAATAATAATAATATATAGTAGTAATTGTAGTATATACAATATATACTATACAGTAGTATTTTATAATATGTAATAGTATTAGTAGTAATATATAGTAGTAATATGTAGTAGTAATATTAGTATATACAATATAATATATACAGTAGTATTTTTTAAACAATTTGAAATGATTCATTTAAAATTTTACTTTTAAAATTTCGATAAAAATCCAGAGAGAGAGAGAGAGAGAGAGAGAGAAAAAAAAAACCTGCTATTGCTATATATAAAGAAATAACTTTTCCTAATAGTAATAAGTAATAAATTATTTTTAACATAAAATAATCTTTTCAAAAAGTACAAAATACAGTAAGAATAAAAAATATGATATTTAATTTTTCAAAAATTTTATACCGTTTATTTTCAGTATAAAAAATTGAAGAAAAAAAAACGTGAGAGAATTAACTTAAAAGAAAAAGAACAATTAAATTAATTAGTTTTAAAGTTTAAAAAAAATGAATTAGTATTTTTTTTCTTTCTCTTTACTTTTTTCAGTCTTAAAAAACAAGTAACATGTGTCTAAGATATCGTGATCCTCATTTATTTTATTTTTCATAAATTACTGACCAATGCATAATTGTAATTAATTGATGTTTTATTGCCAATTTTGTTTTTTAGACAAATAAGAAAAATGTTAGGATAAAATTACTTCACATATAAGCCAATATGACAATTACATGCATGACAAATAATTACACTTTTTCATTTATCGTTTTTTTATTCATATCACTTTTAAGATAAGATAACAACAAAAATAACAAAACTGGCAATAAAACATTGACTAATTGCGATTATGCATTAGTCAGTAGTTTGTGAAAAATAAATGAATGAAATAATTAATAAGTAAATAAATATATCGTAAATGAAANTTTAAGATAAGATAACAACAAAAATAACAAAACTGGCAATAAAACATTGACTAATTGCGATTATGCATTAGTCAGTAGTTTGTGAAAAATAAATGAATGAAATAATTAATAAGTAAATAAATATATCTTAAATGAAATAAAATGAAATTGAAATGAAAAACAGGTATAATAAAATAAGGGAGTAAATATAAAATTAAATAAATAAATAAACCAAAAAATAAGTAAATAAATAAAAAGTCAAATAGAAATGATCAAAATGGGCATGAAAATATTGAGAGTGAGGAAATTAATAATTATTTTAAATTTTTAACTAAACTATTACAAGAAAATTCCAGGAAATTTCATTTCTAAATAAGCTATTTGATAAGCAAGAAGGTGTGAGTTTTCGGTTCTCTCTGTGATAATATATGATTTTAAAAAATCAGTTCTCTCTGTGATAGTATATGATCTCTGTGATAGTATATGAAAAAGGAAGAAAGAGAAAAATTTTGGTTTGGCAAAATTAAAAATTATGTGTAAAGCATAGAGTTAAAATGGTGATGAACTTTAAACTATCACTGCTGATTAACGCCGAAATCAGCAATAATGACAATCACCACCCATAATATTCGGTATAACTTTACTATTATATTGCATTACCATCTGGTATCTAGTATCCGATACCTGTATCGTTACATTTTTTTCCCTCCCTTTTCATATATTGATATCAATTTGTCAACAATTATGACAAATTGAGGAATCATTGCTTATTCACTTGCCTCCATCATTTTTTAATTTATTTATTTTGTTTGACCTTCAGAATGAATCAAATTTGCCGATAAAACCGATGAAAAATTTGCTTATCTGATTGAGACTTCAAAAAAATTCAATCAAATTTTAGGTATACGGTACGGTAATTTTTGCTGTAACAATTTTAACACAGTAATTCATCATAGTAATTATTATAACAAAAATATAGCAATTATATAATTTTTAAATGAAAGCAATTTCGTTATTTGAAGTAGTAAAAGATGGAATGAGAAAAACTATCACAGTAACCTGTAATATATCAATATAATTGTAAATGTAAAAATTTAAATAAAACTGCGCAATATATTTCGATTTGTGAAACTTTCCCCGGAAAATTACCAGGCAGAATTTTTTGAATTACATGTAATATATGCAGTTATTGATAATTATAACAACTCTGATTACAATAAAAAAAAGGTATAGTATAGTAAGTATATTATTCGATTTTATACATTTCTGATAAAGCTATAGAAAATATATAGAAGAGAACTAAATTTAAAAGGAAATAATTATTCAGAGAATTATAGAAAAATTATCGCTACAAGTTACCATAAAGAAATCTGTTTGTTTGGATTCTTCTGGAAATACGGTTTCATGAACAAGCAAAATCCTTATTTTGCATATGAAAACGCTTTTATCGAAATTATTTTGAATCATACAAGTAGCTGTGATCATAAGTTTTTCAGTATTTTAAATTTCTTACCCCACACTCGTT